>OZ023218.1:47237896-47241495 GCA_963995525.1 Escarpia spicata
ATCCTTTGTCCACTATACTACGATGTATGGACGCGAGGCGCGGAACGTTACAAATACTGTTATCAATACGGATAATCAGTACAGAATATAATAATCCATTGACTGGTTTCCAGACCAGTACTCATTCGTGAACGTATTTATTAAGTCTGAGAAACCATGTGGACAATAAACTTAGGAATCAAAACATTAACCATAATAGCGATGGTCCAAACTAGTTTTCTCACTTAAAGTTGTATACATAAGCATTAGTCTTGGGCGATGATTTTCAAAAGATCCTTCAACAGGAGTGGGCTTTACGCCTACCTCTATTAAATACAACGTATATTTATTGTTCTTATACTAATAATGTTTATGCTAATATTTTTGTTTTACTAGAAACAACCGTCGAACAAAACCACGAAAGACTTTCAGAGTGGGTATAGCTGACACTGAGTTTGTAGAATTGACTTTGTGCATGCATGGGTAAGATTGTATTGTATTTATTCAAGGACATAGCACCTTAGTTGTATAACTTGAGCTAAGTCCCTTCAGCAGCAGCAGCAGCACCTTTTACATGCACATGTATTATGTTGTTGTTGTTGTTGTTGTTGTTGTTGTTGTTGAATAAACTTTCAGTCTTTAAGGCATATAGAACATATGAAATATAGCTGTAGGGCATTACAAGCATTGCCTTCACTGTAGGGCATTACAAGCATTGCCTTCACTGTAGGGCATTACGAAAATTACCTTCACTGTAGGGCATAACAAGCATTGCCTTCACTGTAGGGCATTACAAGCATTGCCTTCACAAAAGATTTTGAAATTTAAATACACCCTGTAAATCATAAATGTGCCAAACAATATTTTCAAAATGTGCAACCGAATCCTAGATGTAGACAATTAAATTAAGACAGTGACACTATCCTATATGAAACATATTAACTATATAAAGTTATGTTTAATAATGTGTGTGTGTGTGTGTGTGTGTGTGTGTGTGTGCGTGCGTGCGTGAGTGCGTGCGTGCGTGCGTGCGTACGTGGGTGAATTCTCCTCCGACAATGTAGTAGCGCTGCATTCAAATCTGTTGGTCTTCACATTAAATTCATCAGCACCGCGTCGGCAAGCATCGGTACTGCTCAAACGGATCAACTTCCATGGACGTGCACCATGCGCTTTCATGGTCACGACCGACATATTAATTAGCTCTAGGACACCCAATACGGCGTGCGATGTTCCATATGTCCTCACCTTACCGTAACTAGATATGGGATGTTGACACCGCTGGTGATGATCTGATAATATTTGGCTGTTATTTGCTGCCATTTGCTTTTCATGGAAATCAAAGCTTGTCCAGTATTTGATATTATAACTCAGTTCAAAACTTTCTGTGTTTGCCTCTCTTTCTTTTAACTGTCATTGTGCCTTGGGTGATAATTTTGCTAGGTTAGTGAATCTCTTATATCCACCTACCGCTTCGTTATGATATGTTTACTGCAGAGAGGATAATTGTGCCCGCTGGTTTGGCCGATGGTGTCGTGCGCAGTTCTTCGGTGGCGACACGGTCCGTGTATGACAACGGTGGAGTTCTTTTAAGCTCAGCTATGTGGTCCGTATCTCGCGCGTAGACCAGAGCCAGTTTTATTTGAGTTTTCATGATGATTACAGTTGTCTCTCATGAATGGTTTGAATGTTGCTAATGCAGCTGAGGTTTATACAACTCTACGAATGAGTTTGGTTTTCATCCTATATCCGATACTGTTGCACCTGGTTATTTGAAAGAGGACGACACTGTCCAGTTATTTTCCAATGACGGATAACCGTACATTAACAAATGCCACTTGAGTTGTAAGTCGTGAAGTTTGTTTTATCTGTATTAATTGTCATGCTATAGTCGGACCTATTGGCACAACAAGTTATGTAGGAATAAATAAAAACAAAATTGCAACATTAAAGGGGACCGAGGCCCAATCGCCATCCTAGTATGCGCCACTGAGTACTCTGATGTAGCTTCCTTTCGAGAATCGGTGAAATGCTGGGACCCAGTAGGCCTACACGAGTTGTATAACCGAATCACGCAAGCACAGCTGGCACAGCTTTGGCGCGCAGTGTGCAGCCACGCGTAACGGCCCCTGTGGTCACGACGTAGTCATGCATAACGTCTAATTGGTAATCAACGATGACGCAGATGTCCATTCTGGAGCCTAGGCGTTAATTTATTTCATCGAATGTGATTATGTCTGTTTGAAATGGGGGCCTAATGTAGCCTAATTCACTAAACAGAAATGGTACGTGAAGCTATAGGTGGCTCTTTTTTAGATCCAGTCAGATTCATATTTTTTTTAAACTGTTGCCATGGTCGATAATTCTTTTGAGCTTTAACTGTTAGTATATTATTAACATAGTCATGTTATCTCAAGTGTATTTTTAGCACTAATTATACAAATACACCCAAAATAACATTATAATAATATAACACTAAATTATCATTATAATAATTCGATCAGTGGTGCCCTCTTGTGGTTACAATGAAAGCATTAACTTTTTAGAAAGACCTTTAGCCGCTAGCGGCGCCACTATTCAAGAAGTTGAGAGGGCATGTTGTACGACATCTAAAATGTAGATTTATCAACAAACGATACCCTAAAATAACTAATTTAAACAAACTATGTATTCAAAGTTATCAGTAAGAGGAGTTTAAGGAAAATAGGTGCACGCATATGGAGCCACTTTAATTAAGTAAGTTGCTTTCACCTAGCTAGGCCTAGGCTAATGCTAAGTCAACCAGAGCTCTATTATAGTCCCCGCCAGTTTGAAACGTATGATATATAGGGTAGACAGGTAATAACTAAAAGTACTCGATTTATTATATCAGTACGTTTTTCTACTTCGCTAGCCACATACGTCTGGCCCACACCAGAGACCTACAGTCCACATCGGAAACCGGGTGTCTGCATCGGAGGTATCACTCATTGGCAGAGCATTCAACTGCAGATCGAGAGGTCACCGGTTAATTCAAGTCTGGTTGCCCACTGAATACTATTTTTATACACATTTGTACGTTAGACACTACTCGAAAAGGCTATAACAGGAAATGTAAAACGATTGTCATTGGTTAACTGATAAATAGGTAGATCGTTGTGGTTCAAGTTATATTAAATTGTCGGTCTCAAACTAGGCCAAGCTAAACGAAGCGCCTTATGAACAATACTGTCACATAGCTGTAAAAGGCACCAAAAGAGGTGGTGATATCGTTGAAATAAATTAACGTAAAGGTGATTATTATGTTCTTATACAGCACAGTATTCAGTCCAGTCTGCCTTACACATAACACGCTACAATTCATGCGGGAAGACCGTTAGTACACAATTTGATTTACCAACCACTGTCTGTAGGACAATACTTATTCACACAGCTGAGAGACCGCAGCAAAGTGGAGTAGAAAGTTCGAAATGGCAGCAATTAGGGTTCGAACTGGAATCTCTCGATCGATTGAGAGTCCGATATCCACCCTACTCCATCACGCCATGCGAAGGAGACACGTCAAAACATTTTTGAGATGGTATAGAACTCAGACAGGGTGTGCATCGAGACCTCAGTGTTTCATTACGTTCATGAACACG
>OZ023218.1:47241695-47521695 GCA_963995525.1 Escarpia spicata
GACACGAGAAGATAGAAAAATGGGGGATGAGAAAGAGAATTGGCAAGAAGAAACACTTGAAATGAAATTTGTTCCAGCTAATATAGTTGTAAGATTGAATCTTTGCAGAGCATGTCCGTTAAAAAACAATCCTTTCAAATATATAATAATTATGGAAATTCACGTGTACTTGTCTGTCTACACAAATAACTATCGTTGGTGGATGATAAACACGAGAAGAGCGTCTTTCAGGGAGCCACTGAAGACATCTCGCTGTCAACTGTCTACAATATTACATTATCGGCTATATTATATTGCTCGTGAATCAATATACGAGTTACGAGTAGGATGCTTTTGTCAGCGTGTTTATGACATATGTAAGTCGACTTTGTCTGAGCTACAGGTGACTGCCGAGTAATCGACCCGGTGTGTATGACTTGAAGTGAAACACGGAGGATTCGATAGCTAGAGGCATACATGTTAAGTTTCAGAAACGCCAATCCAGGAGATTTATACGTAAATCAGAGGGTCTCAGAAAATCGGGCATTTATACGTAAATCGGAGGATCTTGGAAAATCAGACATGTATACGTAAATCGGATTAAAATATAACAAAAAAGAATACTATCCACAGACATTAATAACCATGTTTTAATAAAACGTTAAGTTTCAGAAATGCCAATGCGTGATATTTATGTGTAAATTGGAGGGTCTTGTAATATCAGGAAATTGTGTGTAAATTGGGGATCTCAGGGTATTATGGATTGTGTATAAATCTGAGTAGGCCCTATTTCATGTTGTGAAAATGGTCACAGATCAGCTTTATTTCCAAATGCATTGCACATGTGCTCTTAAATCAATGGCACATAACAGCATGTTAATATGTATTTAATGTGTTACATTAAATAAATTATATGTGGACATAACATAATTAAATAAATTATATGCAAACTAAAATGCTGTGGCTTTGTAGGTATGGTAGAAAGAAGAACAAGTTTACTAATTTGATGTTCTAGGCATATTAGAAAGAAGAAAAAGTTTACTAATTTGATGTTCTAGGCATATGTGTTCATACATTAAATATGTACGTGTGCATGTACATTTGGTTGTATGTATGTACGTGCGTACGTACGTACGTGTGTGTGTATGTATGGTATATATATATATATATATATATATATATATATAGATCATGAGTAGAGTAGTCAACTACCACCCGTGGCTTGCGAGGAAGTAGCCGATCAGTGACATGACTTGCAACCATTTGTGTCATTGTGAAATAATCCGTATCGGTGTCTTGCGCACAACACTAAAAATCATAACATGATCTCGTAAGCATGACCTTTCCCCGCTCGATGAAGACAGTGTAGCATAATGTGCAATCTTAGTGGTCAGTGACATAGTCAGTTAGTTCCATTTCTTATGGCGTTGTCTCTCAAATTAATGTTCCGCCTATGCTTCCTTTTCTCAACACGGCACACACCATTCACATACATACATGCACGTACGTACGTAGGAACGACTGCCCGCCCGCCCGCCCGCCCGCCCGCCCGCCCGCCCGCCCGCCCGCCCGCCCGCCCGCCCGCCCGCCCGCCCGCCCGCCCGCACGCACGCACGCACGCCCGCACGCACGCCCGCACGCACACACACATATACACACAATGCTATTGTGTTTAGCTTCCTTGTACTGGATCACAATGCTTCTAATCCTTTAAGTTTTTTATCGAACCTCTTTCTTATTTACGCCTTCATTAGTTTATTTCCGTGGATGAATTTTCTAAATGAAGTAACATGGCATCGACAGACATCTTCATATGAGATCGCGTTGCAACAAAGGATGAATCAACTGAGCGCAGTGCGAGGAATCAATGGTGATTAGGTGTATTATATAACAATGCGCAGCGGCAAAACTGGGAATCGATACAGCCAGGGGAGTTCTTGCCTTTGTATTCGATAATTAGAGCATATTTATGTAGCTAGTATCATGGCGTGGGTCTCATTCCCATGACGCAAATTATAGAGCTGTGATTCTGCTGTGTCCATACCAGCTACTGAGCACACCTGTCATAAAAGACAGAGAAGTGGATGCAGTTTTAAGCACACCACACAAACACGTGTGCACGCGTACACGCACACGCACACGCACACGCGCGCACACAAGCACAAGCACACAAGCACACACGCACACACGCACACACGCACACAAGCACACACGCACACAAGCACACACGCCATGTATGTCTGAATAGGTGTAGGTGGGGATTGATAACCATAGGTACTTTGAGCCACTCCACTTTTAAGTAACCAGACGTTTAATTGTTCGAGTTTGAAACAGTTGGCAGATGCTTGTCTAATTTTCGATAAAATTCGTTTTGCACGTATTTATGATCAGGCAGCAATAAGCCGGGCACTGTGGTGTCCGATGAGCCAATTCGGAGAATATATTTAACAAGATTTAACAAGATTTAACAAGATTGCCACCCAGAGAATTAACTCTAGGTGGCAGGTGGACAAGGAAGCCCTTTGGCTTATCGAGAGTCCGACCCTTTTATTTATGTGTATCCCGCACTTCTGAGGTATGTGTCGATTTAATTTTTAAACATATTCACGCTACTAGCACCCACACAATCAGTAGATAATCTGTTCCATTCATTTACAGTCCTTTGTGAAAATGAGAACTTTCTTATATCGAATCTACACTGCTTCTTTGCTAATGCAAGATCATGTCCTCTAGTCCTTCTATCTTTCTTAACTGAGAAAAACATATTTCTATCAATATTTTCATAACCCTTCAATATTTTAAACACTTCTATCTGATCTCCTCTCAATCTCCTGGTCTCTAATGTTGTTAAACCGCATTTTTTAGGCGTATTTCGTAACTAAGATCCCTCAGATTTGGTATCATTTTAGTTGCTCTCCTCTGTACTCTTTCTAGCATATCTTTGTTCTTCCTGCGATATGGCCTCTACGCTTGAATACAATATTCTAAATGAGGCCTAACTATTGTTTTGTACAACGGTATTATTAGCTCTTTTTCTTTATATATTATGTTTCGCCTAATTAATCCAAAGATTTGATTTCCCTTTGAAGCTGCAATTCCGCACTGCTCTGAAACCTTCATATCAGCACTAATGGTTAACCCTAAGTCCTTTTCCTTTACAGTAGTACTTAGTGCAGTACCCCCCCCCCCCCCATCGTATATTCTACCTCTTCGTTCCCATGTCCTGCGTAGAGGCATTTACATTTCCCAAAATTGAACAGCATTTGCCACTTTTCAGACCATTTGATCAACTTGTCAAGATCATCTTGTAAATGTTGTCTATCTCCATCACTTTTAATCCTTCTAAACACTTTTGTATCATCCGCAAATTTCAACACCTTGCTTGTTATTTCATCATCCAAATCGTTGATATATATTAAGAATAATATAGGTCCTAGTACTGATCCCTGTGGTACCCCACTCAATACCGATTTCCAGTTTGAAGCCTCCCCATCAACTGCTACACGTTGTCTTCTGTCAATCAGCAATTTTTCTATCCAGTTTATTATACCATTTCCTATGCCATGGGCCTTTAGTCTAAGCAGTAATCTTTGATGTGGTACTTTATCGAGAGCTTTTTGAAAATCTAAGCAGACTATATATACTGGTGATTCCTCATCTACCCACTTAATGATGTCTTCCAAAAAACATAACATATTTGTTAAGCATGACCTCGCTTAAAAAAAACCATGTTGAGATGGCTTTATCAAGTTATGTTTAACAAGAAAATCCACCATGTGATCTTTCATTAGTTTTTCTAATAATTTGCAAATCACTGATGTTAAGCTCACTGGTCTATAGTTCTCCGACTTGTTTCTCGAACCTTTTTTAAATAACGGTATAATGTTTGCCTCTTTCCATTCTAAAGGAACCACTCCCTCTTCTAATGCAAATTGAAAACTGTTGCAAGCGGTATGCTAATTTGTGCTACAATTTCGAACAGTAGTTTGGGCGGAATCCCGTCCACTCCAGGTGATTTATTATCCTTCGTAGCCCTTATTTTCTTAGCTACCATTTCCGGGGTTACAATTAATTGTCCTAAATAGTCTGAATCTGCCCCTTGAACTTAGCCTCTGGTACTAGCAGTGAACTAATATCTTCCCTGGTAAACACTGAACTAAAGTACTCATTCAGGTCTTCTGCCATTAAGAATCCCTCTGATATTATATTTCCAGCACTATCTTCTAGAGGACCGACCTTATCTTGAACTTTCTGTTTGCTTCGAACATATGCATAAAAACTCTTGCTGTCTTGTTTTATATTACTAGCTAATTTCTGTTCATAGCTTCTCTTTGAATTTCTAATTTCAGCTGTAGCTTGGTTAAGCGCTTCTTTATAACTGTTGTAGTCTTCATCATTTCCAGTATATCTATATGATTTAGGGACCAATGAATGGACTCATCGGACACCACTGTGCCCGGCACATTGCTGCCTGAAAATTAGACTAGCATCTGCCAACTATTTCAAACAACTCTAACAATTAAACGTCTGGTTACTTTTTTAAAAAGGGAGTAGCTCAAAGTACTATTCAGACTTACATGGTGTGTGTGTGTGTGCGTGTGTGTGCGTGCGCGCGTGCGTGTGTGTGTGCGTGCGCGTGTGTGTGCGTGCGTGTGTGTGTATATGTGTGCGCTTGCGTGTGTGTGTGTGTGCGTGCGCGTGTATGTGCGTGCGTGTGTGCGTGTGTGTGCGTGCGTGCGTGCGTGCGTGCGTGCGTGCGTGCGTGTGTGTGTTTGTGTTGACTCCAGCAACAAGCCTTGCTGTCCTATTACTGCTACTACATTTGTCGCAGTTATTGTATGTTATATATTTGCCATTGCACATTTGTTTTTGTCGTTATCGATAACAGCTGTTGACTTGTTTTGTCGCGTGCTCTCCCCCTGGCCAACCACATATTCCGTTCAACTGTTGTCGCAGACTTGACGAGGATCGATTTCACTCTACGATTCTACACAGATGATCAAACGACTTGTTAACAGAGATCACCAGAGAGGTCTTACTGAACAGCGACGAAGCCTCCCAGCAAGGAACGGTTACAAATGACAGTGTCACGAGACATCGTCTTGCGTGTTAGATCCACTGATGAACATGGTCAAACGCACGTAATTGGTCCCGTGACAAGCGTTGATCGATATGGGATCAGCAGAAAAGGTCGTTGAAAGTTTAAGTGGTTTAACCAAGTCGATAATAACGAACCGTTTGTCAATCCTGTCTTTCTGTAAAGGGTAAACGAGTTGGTGCCAGGAATGGATCGCTTCGATATACACATGACGTTTAAATCCGATTACTCTACTCTTGTTGAGTCATATGTGTGAACGATTAGTATCCACGTAATAATTACAGCGTAGCTGAATGCTTATTTTGTTCGAATGAACAGATCTGTCTGGGATTGAAGTGTAAAGCGCTTTGAGCTGTCTTGATTACTGGATACTGCGCTATTTAAGAACACACCTTTCCCTTTTACCCTTTCAAACGAACACACAAAAAGAGTAATATACGAGAAGCGAAACGAATAGATCCACCACCAATAAAGCAGTCCTCTCAGATCATAGTAAGTATATCACCACGGAGAACCACATTGTTGACTGGGAGGGAATGAGTGCACTAGACAAGGAAACGAACAGACGAAAAACGACATGTAAAATAAAATAAATATAGATACGTGAAATAGAAACGCCTATCAACCGAGACGAGGCAAACCACGAGCTGTCACGTGTGTATGGTGACGTCACCCGACTCTGAAGTCTTACGCACAACAGGAGTAAGCTTAAAAAAGGTGAAATCCTATACGAGGTAATTACATCTAATTTGAATGTGTTTGAAAGAACTTTATTTAAAAATAGGCTGGTGACAAACGTGATAAGAATTATGTGCAATTGCAGAGGAAAACTTGCAGTAGCTATAAGCCTTGTAGAATAAGCCTACTGGAGTATATATATATATATATATATATATATATATATATATATACACACACACATATATATATACATATATATACTCAAATAATTGCGTATATATATATATACACATATGTATATATATACTCAAATAATTGCCTATGTAATTGTTAGTGTAAATAGGGTGGTTACTATGAGAGAGACATTTTAAAATCTTAACAGGAGTCACCGAACCCAACTGAAAAGTTGACGATTTATTTACTTATTATTCGGAAATTATCTATATGCATATGCATGATGTATTATATGTGCATCTGTGTCATCGACGCATATTACGTGTATACAACTAAGAAGAAGAATGATAAATATTATGTACATGGAGTCAAATAAACTTAATTCCTTTCTTTCTTCCTAGAAACTGAAAAAAAACGTTGGGGATACAACGTAGTAGATCGATTTGAAATTATACGAATATGGCTGTCATTTTAGACCCTTGGTGCTACGTTTGTTTACACACATGCGTTGTGGGTCTATTTATAGTGCCATTTCGACGATGCAGGTATCCAGTACCCGCAGTGTTGTATGATCTGGACTGGAACACCAATCTTGGAGGAGTATTCCCCTTTGTGCTGCAGCAATGCGAATCTGAGCATTCCGGTGGGAACTGAAGCATCAATGTGGGAGTCGGAGAATCACAGCAGGAGTTTATCATTAATTTGGGAATTTGATCATTTATTTGGGAGTTGGGTTCAATACAATAATGTTGTGTGCCAGTGTGAGGGATAATGTCGGTTGGCATACAGTGCGTACACGCATACGAAACACCAAGTGTTACGGAATCTACATTAATTAAACACAATGAATAAATTATAAGTGTTTATTCAATTTGTGTAAACACCATAAACGGTCGCCATATTTACCGGAACTCACCAGTGTAAACAAAAATACGAACTCGGAACCCACAAACACACCCGAAAATTAACATTTGCGACGGCCGACGGCAACACTGTAACATCCCAGGGGACACCAACTCGACTGGGATGTCGAACAAACAAAAGTCACTGAATATCATTAATGTCACAAATGTCACTGAATGTCAAGTCTCTCATTCCTCTTCATCAGGAGAACCAGCTTGGTCACCGGACGCTTCAATAGATGGCCATCTGCAAACTTGACCTCGACGACCCTCACGAGGTCATCATTCCCGACGTAAGTCTTGACGACTTCGGCCATCTTCCACAGACCACGCTTGGCGTTCTCATCCACGACAAGAACGACGTCTCTCTCAGTAAGGCTGTCGCAAGTGTTGGACCATTTCTTCCGAGGGGAGAGCCTGTGAATGTTCATCATCCAACGGCGCCAGAATCCTTCAACCATTGAGGTGCAAAGTTCGCGTCGTTTTCGTGTGTTGCCGACATATTCCTCACATGGCACTTGAGGACTTGGAAGATCACCCCTACCAATGAGAAAGTGGTTGGGCGTGATAGGCGGTTCATCGAGAGGCGACGACGACGAGGCAGTGATAGGACGACTGTTTAGATGACCGGCGATTTGCGAAAAAACAGTCTCCCACTCAATGAAGGTTAGTTTGTCGGTTTGTACTAAGTGCTTCATGGACTTCTTCACTTCTTGTATCATGCGCTCCACTAGACCTTGATGATGCGGACCACCAGGAGGTCCAAACTTCCAATCGATCTCGAACTTCAGACCATGGTTGTAGAGTTCGTCGTGATTCAAGCGAAGATGAAGATCACGGATCTCGTTGTCAGCACCACGGAAGCACGTTGCATTGTCACTGATGATAAGAGCCGGAGCTCCTCGGATACTGATGAAACGTTCAAGGGCTTGCAGGAACGCGGATGTCGACAAGTCTTGAACACACGTCAGATGTACTGCTTGGACAACAGCACAGACGAAGACTGCACACCATCCCTTGGCAACGGTGTTTCGGGTAAGTTTCACTTGGATCGGTCCCAGGTAATCCAATATCGTCGTCTGGAAGGGAGGTGAAAAAGGCTTGATGCGGAAGTTGGGCAAATCGGCCATCTTTTGCTGTAAAGGTTTTCCTCGATGACGGTTGCAAACCTTGCAATCACGAACCACTCGTTTGCAGAGGTTCGTATCGCCAACAATCCAGTACATCTTCCTGATTTCAGCGGCAGTACTGAGATGTCCTCTGTGAAGAGCATGCCTGTGTCTGTCACGGGCGATGAGCAAACTGATGTGAGTTTTCCGCGGCAGGAGACATGGATGACGGATGTCGAAGGACAGCGGAGCGTTGCGAATACGACCTCCTACTCTGACGACTTGTTTGTCATCGGCGAATGGATTCAGCTTGGATATGTGCTTATCTTCCAGGTCAAGGTCCTTCTGAGCATATCGAATCCAGTACAGTTCAGCTTCTTTAATTCTTCGGCGTGACGGAAGTTGACAGATCTTTGATACGAATTGCTTCAACCACTGGGTCCAGGGTAAGTCTTTCAGAGACATCACCCGGGCTGTCATCATTACCAAACGAGGCCAACTGGAGAACTTTGTCGGATCGACGATAGGATCGAGCCGAGTCACATTCAACGTCAGCACTTTGGCATTGCGGATGTGAAACTTCTTTTGCTCAGCTTCGTCCTTGTCAACTGGGACGTTCTTTGGAGTTGTAGGCCAGTAGACGGGAGGTAATTTCAGGAAGCCAGGTCCATCAATGACTTTCTGCAATTGACTGACATCAACACCACGGGAGACGAGATCAATGACATTCTGACCACTGGGTACGTAGGCAATGTCAGTGACGGGATCAAAGTCATACGTTATTTCCCCGACTCGACTGGCCACGTACGAACGGAAGGATTTCGATTGTCCCCGAAGCCAGCTAATGGCTGTCATGCTGTCTGTCCATATCCTTTTGTAGGCGATCTCAATCAGAAGAGAATTTTCCACAGTGAGCATCATGCGACTCAGGAGAAGAATTGCCTGAAGCTCTTTACGCGGCATACTTGTCTGCTTCAACGGAGTCAATCTTGCTCGGGCGCAAACGAACGATAGCTCAGCATCATCATCTTCTTTCGCAGACCATCTCAACCAGACTCCAATCCCCATGGCATCTTCGGAAGCATCGCTGGCTCCATGGAGGGATACTTCTGGCAATGGCGACATTCCGCGGAACTTTTCTGGGATCAGACAGCGTTCAATCTTGACGGTGCCAACATCTTTCAGGTCCTGCATCACACATTCCCACATCTGAAACAAGTCACTGTCTGGACTAACTGGAGTGTCCCAATCAAGACCAAAAATCCAGAGCTTCTGAAGCAACATCTTTGGTCGGACGAGGATTCCTGACAGCATTCCGTAGACATCGTAGTAGGATGCAGTCGTCTTGAGAATGTTGCATTTCGTCGGAGTACATTCGTTGAGGGTTACTTCTTTGACACTAAGTGTGTCCTCTACTAGGTTCCAACGTGTACCGAGTGCCATAGCGGTGTCATCCTTAGGATAGTACTCGGTGTCACAAACATCTGACTTGTTCGACAACCATTTCCGGATCTTGAAGTTCCCTCTATCAAGAACGACGGTAAGATTATGTTTCAGGCGGAGAGTGCCCTCGATCGATCTCTGGGAGTCGTTCAGATCATCCACGTAGAACTGGTTGGCGACAATACGCTGGATCTCGGAGTCGTCGGTAGCATTATTTGCAGCAACATGACGGAGAACGACAATTGCTGCTGTAGGAGAAGGTTTGTCACCAAAGGTAACAGTGAGCAGTTCATAAACCTGAATCGGGTCATTTGGATGTTTGCGAAACACGTAACGATGGAAGCGGGCATCTTCTGTAGTGACTTTGACAGCTTGGAACATCTTACTAATGTCAGCGATCACACCCACTTCGTACTCTCTGAAGCGAATTACAACATCAAAGAGGTTTACATTGAGATTGTCACCTTTGGCAAAGTAGTCATTCAGACAGTGTCCTTGGTACCTAGCCTTGCCGTCGTAGACAACACGTACTGGAGTAGTAACGGAGTCTTTCATCACTGCGAAATGAGGCAAGAACCACATTTTTTGGCCCTGGCTGATGTCTGCTTCGAATTCTAAAGTCGGCACAAGACGAGCAACTCCACGGTTGAGTTGATCGTCCATCACTTTCGAGTAAACTTCCCATTCGCGAGATTTGTTCCGGAACTGCTTCTCCAGGTTCATGAAGCGTTTGACAGCGTAATCGTAATTGTTCGGCAAACCTTGCGGTGACTTCCTCCATGGGAGGCGAATCTGGTAGGTACCATCGGTTAGTTGGACTACGCTTTCCTTCATAGTTTGCGTCGCTAGGTGATCTTGTTCTTCAGTTACACATTTGCAGTGTCTCGGTTCCATGCCCACACGTTCGATGCCTAAGAAATCTTCTACATCACTGATAGCGGACACTTGTATGAAGTTGACTATTGCGTTAGCAAGAATGTCCTCTGTACCACGACCTCCTTGAATGTACCATCCTAATGGGCATCTAACAGCAACTGGATCTTCGAAGTCTGTACCCATGACAGGTTCTTCTGATGTGAGTATATCACCATTCTCCACACCAAGCAAGACATCAATTTTCTCATCGTAAGCTTCAACGATATCGATGTCCTCAAGATGAGGATAGCGGCGGAGATGTGAATTTGTGACAATCTGAGCATCACCACATGGTCTCTTCATCTCGGTAAGTCGGACTTCTCTGTTAAATGTTCCATCTAGACTTTCGAGGGTACATTCAACGACACGAAGTTTATGGTTCACAGTAACACCTCCAACCGTTGTAAGGTTGAAATCTTGCATGTGACAAGTGTCTGACTGAGGGATGATTCCTTCACGTATCAACGATATCTGACTTCCGGTGTCGAGGAGTATCCGGACCTTGGTCTTCTTTGCACCAAAACGTATATATCCCATGACGGTTGGCAGAGCACATATGACACGTTCCTTGCCTGAACTGCTGGATTCAACCATAGGATTTGAGTTTCTGTAGATCGGCTGAGATTTCGAAGGATGGAAGTTTTCAGCATCAGCATTCAAGGCATTGGCACTGATAGATTTCCTATCGAAGTGGTTGTAACCGTCTAGACCATACACATCGATGAAAAGTGAGTGTTCATACCACAAGTCGGAATCTGACAGTTCGCAATGAATTGACAGTCATCATAGTTGAATGGATGTTTTCCAACGACACAGTTATGTCCACATCGGTGACATATTCCATGAGTGTTCATCAAGTCAATTTTCTCGGCTTGTGGGAGATTGCGAAACTTGTAGCAGCCTTTCAAGAAGTGATTCGAGTTTTGAGGATGAATCGGGCACTTCGGTGTAGACATGGTGTTATATTCCTTCCGAGTATTCACAAAGTCAGATTTCACGCCATAACCTTTTCTTCCTCTAGCTCCAGAGGACACCGTAGACTCTCCTGCACTTTTCGATTTCGGTAGAACCGGAGATTGGTTAACACATTCGATTTGCGACTTTGTCTTCTTGAGAAGAATGAGGTGGGAGTTCAACCATTTGGCTAAACCATAGACTGAGTCTTCCGACTTTCCATCAGCAACTCTTTGTAGAAATAACAGGCAGTGTTCCTCCGATAACTTTCGGCGGATTTGTGTGACCAATAGTCGACCGTTTAAGTCTTGCGTCATATGAATGCCCTCTACTTGAGTGATAAAGTTCTGGATGGCTTCAGTGAACTTTTCCATTTCAGCGAGATTGACTTTTCCTTTTGTAGCGTACGAGTTCAAGTCCTCAAGATCATGTAGAAGAGTATCGACGAGGCGGTCGTCATCCCCATAGGTTTCATCAAGAATTTCCCAAGCTCTGTTGATGTTGGTACACGGCTTGATTTTCTTCCTCTCGATGGGACGTTGCATGGATTCGACTAGCTGATACAGACATTCGGTTTGGTCTAGGTGTTTAGTGAAATGAATGAAGAGTTCTTTGAACCGCTAGTAGTCACGGATGTCTCCAGAAAATGTTGGAAACTTGAGCTTTTGCATTTGGGCTGCCGGAGCTGGGGCGAGCGGCGCTGGTAAAAGTGGTATCGGTGGTAAGTCTCGGTGTAGAACACTTTCAGCTTTCTTGATGAGTTCATGGATCATAGGTATGGCTCTGTCTCTAACTTCATCAAGGTAGTTGCTTTCAATTTCTGCAATTACTTGTTCTTCAAAGTCCCTTTTCTCATCAGTAGCTTCATCATCTAACACTAACGCACTGCATTTCGAGGTGATAAAATGTTCGTTGTCGACGTGTAGAATATCCAACTCTTTTCGAATACGTTCAGCGAGATGTCGAAATTCAGTACTTGGAAGTCCCTCATCAGCTTTCAATAACGAATCACCTTCCTTGATGAAATTCGTAATTTTGCGTTTGGTACTGGCACGGTCGCTCTTAGCTTTATTCAAAGTCTTAGGAACAGTCTCTATTTCACCGTGATTCGACATGATTGCGGTGAATTTCGGTGTCGGTAATTATGGCGATGACGGCGCACCATACATCGGAAATCGCTGAACGCTCGGCGTCGATAAGCTTGAGGGTGGAAAACGAAGGCTAGCGGTGAATTTCCACCCACAATGACAGGCCAGCGTAACAGACCTTCAAGCGGCGAATGTACAAAGTACAAATTGAATAAGATGTTACGGAATCTACGTTAATTAAACACAATGAATAAATTATAAGTGTTTATTCAATTTGTGTAAATACAGCGGTCGCCATATTTACCGGAACTCACCAGTGTAAAACGAAAATACGAACTCGGAACCCACAAACACACCCGAAAATTAACATTTGCGACGGCCGACGGCAACACTGTAACACCAAGTATCTGTCCTTCTCAGTCAGTTTTGCTGGTTCTAGTAAAGAATTAAACGTTTGCACGTGGCTTTTCTACATATAATTATATACTGTCTCAGCTTTTGTACGTTTTGTTTCTGTAACGTTACAATGGCCAACCTATTATAAAACAAATTAGGAAATTAACCCTGGCAGCGGCGTTCTCGACCCCGTGAGTTGATAAAGGTACTACGGGCCACTTCCATTGGCATTGTTGATCTACTTGTGTCCCTCACAAACAGAAACGTAGTTTTCTGTGTCTTGTGTTCAATTATTTTCGTTTCTAAACAATAGCTGGACCATAAACATCATTATGAAGTTGTAATAAAAGGTAAGTAAAGGTAAGTTCTTATGCGCTCCTCAAATGAGTCAATGCCGCTTCAACATCCCACGTACGAATCAACGTATAAATAATTATAACACCACACCAATATTTTCTCTCGAATGCTAGTGTCGTGCTGGCCTGCTCTGTTTCACATCTTCTCCGCTGCTCGCTCATCGAATTCGCGAAAACGACTGCAATCCAATAGGTGCTCTCGGCCTGGAAAGCGGGAACATTGACCAACGTTTTCTGATCGATACCTACAGCTTGCAGTTCTCTGTGTATGCAGTTAAGCCGAATCCTCAAGCAAGTACATCGTGCCAGTCATGGTATAAGCTTCGTGTACAGTGTTGGGTGTATCTACTCTCAATATTGTTATTGATCTCTCTATCGCAACGTGTTCGTCTGTGACCTTGTGGCCTCCGGCGGGTATAGTACAAGGGGCACTGTTGGAGATTAGTCGCCGGAAATGTGACCTGCTTGTTTGTGTCGTGAAGAGTCGTCGTGGCTCAAGAATACAAACAACTGCGTAGTGCAAATGCAGCTCTTGTGTCTAGTCAAGCAACATCTCAGAGAATGAACGTGACAGCTTGGTCACAAAGCCAGAGTTGATGGCACACTCTTCGTATGTCTCAGACGTCGACATTAAGATAATTGGCGTAGTGCACGGGTGCAGCTTAAATAATAAATAAATAAAAGTACTTATATAGCGCCCAATCAATTAAAATTGCCCTCGGGCGCTTTACATACATGCACACGTATATAATAGTATATTACATAAAAAGAAATGCTAATTAAAAAATAAATATGTAAAAAATATAACATTAACTTAAATATAGTTACTAAAAAAGAGAGATAATTAAAAAAGCGTTTACATAAATTAAGACATTTATAAAAACTACTAGAAATACATTCATTTATACAAGAAGAATAAACATAAATATGTTAAGAAACTAATTTAAAAAAACAAAAACATTTATCAATAGAAAGTACATAAAATGTCCTAGTCGGTGAATTATAAAAACGCTTGTTTAAGTAGGTGAGTCTTCAAAAGTATTTTAAACACTTGTAATGATGTTGCTGTCCTGAGCGTAGGAGGCAAATTGTTCCATAGAACCGCCGAGCAAACCGCGAAACGGTGATCACCATGAGTAACAGTTTGTGAGGCCGGTACGAACAAAACGCGAGGTTGTGAGGTACATCGTAGAGTTCTGTTGATGGGACGGTAGCCAATTAACTCACTTAGTCCGGCGCAAGACCATTCAAGGCACAATACGTAAACACCAGCACTTTGTAGGTCGGTCTCAAACGAACGGGTAGCCAGTGTAAACGCTGCAACACGGGCGTGATGTGTTCGTATTTCCTCGTGCGACTAATTAGGCGAGCGGCACAGTTCTGCACCCTTTGTAGACGTTGCATCACCGATGTGGGAGACCATAAAGAAGTGCATTCCCATAATCTAAACGGGATGTCACTAGTGCGTGAACAAGTGTCTTGCATGATTCTTCCGTCAGATGTGGCCGAATTCGCCCAATGTTTCTAATATGATAGTAGCAGCTTTTCACAGTGTTGGCAATTTGCTGTTCCATTTTCAGGTTGCTATCAAATAGCACACCCAAACTGCGCACGCACGATGATGGTTGAATTCGATGGCCGGCTACTGTGATATATACATTGGCAGGCAGACTGCCGCGTTTCTTCGCTGGAGAAAAAACGATCGCCTCGGATTTCTCTGTGTTTAGTTTTAACTTGTTTCTAGTCAACCAACCAGCTTAAACAAAAGTAAGATGTTAAATTGCAATCCTCGAAAATTTTCATTTCGACATCAAGATTACCATCCAAGTGACATAATTCTTAACATATTTATGAATAAGTTCGTTTTTAACAATAACCGTAATAATACTGGAGGTCAATAATAAAACTTAACCGGGCGCAAGCCGTCCTAACAAAAACATGATATTTGTCCAGCTTGACGAGTCCTTTGTCTGTTCCAAGTTTTATGTATTTATATAAAAAAATGCACGGTTTTCAGCTGTCTGCTGCAGTATAAAAAACAGGAACACCCACGTATACTCCACCCACGCTCGCATGACTCAGGTTGCACTGAAGATTAAAACGTGACGGTAACTTCTTAGTGCTTTGCTCTGTAAGGTCTAACAAAAGGAATGTTCTAACCAGTGGACTGCACCATAATAGCCATTGTGTGTGTGTGTGTGTGTGTGTGTGTGTGTGTGTGTGTGTGTGTGTGTGTGTGTGTGTGTGTGTGTGTGCGTGCGTGTGTGCGTGCGTAAGTGCGTGTGACAATATTTAGTTTAAATCTTGGGACAAAGAAATAGTGATACAATTTGAAATCTGTTTCGATAAACTTGTGTAACAAGTCTTGCAGAGAAATACTTTTAATACCATAACCAGCATAACAAGCACACATACATGACAGCAGTAGCCAGGCTCGAATGGAATGTTGGACAATAACTGGTCACTAAAAGTAACAGTCCATTGCTTAAACAAAGACAAACAGCGATTTCACTGGTTCACTATATTTCCATATAAACTGCAACAAATACGACACACGTACAGTGGTTAAAATTATTATAGTAAACATTGTTCACAATGATCCAATTGTAACAACGATGACAGCTTATGTAAACTGTTCAGATAGGTATGTGGTAATGTGGTTTCGATGCGAATGACGCCGTAACCAGACCACCTATTTATGTATGTTCCCAGCTACATTTATTAATTGACCAGCTACAATAAATTATTAACTACACCAAGAATATAATCACACACAGTAAAGCAATATCAATAAAAAAGGTGAATTTATCCGACCCTGTATTAAAAACTATCATGATATCAGCTTTGAAATGTTATAAAGTAAATGCACACAACTTCATAGTTTCTAGTTAGATAAAAGCCACACCACAGCATCACTCTAGACATTGCTATGACAAGACACCACAAGATTTACTGCTACGTTAAAACAGTACATCAGATCCACACTTCATTTGCATAAGATCAACAAAATACATCACTCGCTAAATTAGTTGTATAGCAAACTTCCCAACATAGCTGGTTCATATTACTGGTCACGTGGCGGTACATAATGCCCATTGCTCTGCCCCTAGGGTCACTAAATCGGCCTAAGAAATACTACAACTAGCCATTTGGCTGGCTATGGCATGTTCTGCCAATGCCACAAAAACATTATATTGTAAAAGCCAAAAATATCGACATTACAATGCACCCCACCTACACAGGGCAACAGCTTTGCTTGGAGCCACAATGGTCACTAAGACCGATGGACATGTGACATAATTACTGCCCTAACCAGACACACAGGGCCAGCTAATCATGATTAATTTGGTCAGATGAAGTAAACTATTCCCACTACCAAGCCATAATAGACTTCTCTATGGAGAACTGTCGAGCAGCACCGATGAATAGTTTGTGAAAAATTACATTCGGTTACCACCCTGTGAAAATAGATTGGTCTAAACAATGCATATGCTCAGCATACTCGATATGGTGCAATGTAATGATATGTGCAACATGGACAGTTTCCCCGCAGTACACACATGCAACAATCTATCACATACTTCAACAACAAACAACAACTCCATCAAAACCCGTTGCAACACTACAAAAACAATTCCATTTCCTAAGCATCCAGATCGCCTCTGCCACAAAATACACTGATCACAACCGTTGACCACTTAACTACAACATTCACACAGAGCCAATGATCTGCGAGCGTATTTAAACAAGCACAGACAATCGTTTGTCTATTCTGGTGATTTCACAACCTGTAAAACTATACGCAATACAAAGCTTGCATAACAAGCCAACAACTACAAAGCAGTGTTTGTTGTGAACATGAATACTATGTGCTATCTCTTCCCCTCAACATGTGTAGCCAAAGTCAGGTCCAATTACATGTCTCGATCGCGATTTCAACAACCTGAGTATGTTTACAGCATCCAAAGCGGAACATAATTACGATTACATTAGCTTATAAATCAGCAACAACATTTCAAACCGAACTGGACTGTGTTCTCGGCACAGAGATGTGGATCGAATGGATGCTTGGACGTTAAATGTTGTGTTTGTTATATCCATATTTACCCCAATCAATGAGGTCTCTATGAGTTCACCACACTGTCAACATAAGTGAGTTACAATCGATTACAATTTGTGGTGCAATCATAACTGAATCTCAGCCACAGCTGTGAAGATACAAAAACCAGTGTTAATGTCACAAACACATGTGCTCGCAGGGCATTTACTGACTTAGTAAATTATAAATGTGCTCGAACACAACTAATTTGTGGATGCCTCCTTTACAAAATAATGTTAGATTTACACCTAATCATGATCCTAGACGAGCAACCCATTTTCGATTCAAGTTTGGAATTTGAGAAAGCAGCATTAAGAGCTACTACAGCTGAAACAGCCATAAATTGGGCAAATTTTAATAAATCAATCAGCCGAGACATCTACTTTCCATATCATTGCACAAACAAGGTCACCAGACACACGTTTTCCACTTTCGTCCAGCGTGCAAATACCCTGGATTTCCATGTAATCGAGAGCCAACCTCTATCATTACACATTTAGTACAATTACAATAAACGACTTCGCCAAATGCGATATATCGGATGACAACTGTAGCACCGGCTGCACGCAGTTCAGCCATATTCATGGGAATGCGGAGGAGATTGGTTCCAACTAGGTTTGCTTTGGCCGAGTCTGAGGTTGACCTCGACTGTATGTGTATCCACTCTTTGTGAAAGCCAGAAAATGGACAACCTTCAATAAATACTTTCATGAAACACAACCTTGAAAAAACTATTGTGATTGTGGAAATAGTGAAGCGTGAATATTTAATAAATCCCAACAGCTGGATCATATGATGTGGATCGTGTAATGCAAAATTATGGATAAAAGAGTACCGTGTCTATATATGCGTGTGTGTATATATATGTGTGTGTGTGTGAGAGAGAGAGAGGGAAGGATGGCAAGAGGGAGGGAGGGAGGGAGGGAGGGAGGGAGGGAGGGAGGGAGGGAGGGAAATAGAGGGGGGAACGATGGACGGGGAATGGGACAGACAGAGAGGGTGTGCCTGTGTGTGTACAGAGAAATCACTGTCGAGTCTAAAGACTGTGGACAGTTATCACCACGACAGGTTGTGCCCAATGAAAATTACCTAAACACACACCGTGAAACCGGACATATGAACCTGTGCAGTGTGTACACCTTAACTTAAGTTGTCCAAAAGTTCTCACCACGAGATGTATGCCTAGCAGTTCAGATCTTTCCTAGAGTATCACAGCTCGTTTTTGAATTGCGTAACATCTCCCCATACGTAACTCAGCCACTCTGATACTTGTACGCCGCACCGACTCTCTTCATGTGTGAGAGGGTCTTCTTGAGGGCGTCAACAAAGCTCAACATCTCGTAATCGATGCCGTGTTTATCGCACACCGCCTTCACATATGGCCCGGCGGTGCGCAGATGCTTACGCGCCATTTTCGGGTACAGATGGTGCTCGATGTGGAAGTTCAACCCGCCGTAGTACCAGTCCATGAACTTGAACGTTTCAAGGTTCATGTTGGAGAGCACCTGGTATGCGTTCCAGCTGACCTGGTGGAACTCATCCATGGTGATGAATGCCTTGCAGTAGTGGCTGAGGATGAGTTGGAAATGGAAGAGCCCCTCGATGCACGCCATGATCACGTAGAAGATTATGCGCTCGTGCCACGTTGGCAGCTGGCTGAGCAGCGCGATCATCCACGTCCAATGGAGAACGATGGCGAGCCACTCGTACCAGCGCCGCTCGACGCGGTAACTATCCGTGAGGATCTCATAACGGCCGATCGCAATAACGAACGGCACGAACGTGATGTGCTGGATCTTGATGCACAGGTACTGGAAGACGCCGCTGAAGAGCGGGAACAGCTTCTCGTTCTGCGCCCATGACAGCTCCCACATCTGTGGGTCGACGAACTTGGTCGTCACATCAATGGCGTTCGTGACGATGTGGTGAATGATGTGTTCGTCGTGCCACCAGTGCGAGCTCATGCCGAAGCCGACAGTGCCGAAAAATGTGCCAATGAATTGGTCCTTGAAGCGATCTCTCACCACGGTCTTGTGCATGCAGTCGTGCATGATGAAGCCGCTCTGCTGGAAGAAGAACGCGATGAGCACTGCGCCAAGCATGTGGATGTAGAAGTTGTCGAAGGCGAGCACCGTTGTGACGCCGGCAGCGAACCACAACATTGCCACGCACGCCTTCATCACGTACCACAGGTAGTCGGTCTCGAAGAATCCACGTTCAATGAAGTACTGCCGAAGCTTCTCAAAGTCCGCGTCACAAGGGTGCTGCATCATCTTGTACCGGCCCACCTGCTTTACGCGCTTCAGGAAGGCTACGTCATGGTTGAACGCGTGGAACACGATCGTTGCGTCCTTCCCGATGTACTGGTCGATGATCGGGCCACCCGGGTGGATCTTCTTGAACTGTGTCACGTCATACCACACGCCATCGATGCCAACCGCCTCATTCGACATGTCACTGACGTTGATGGGGCTCATCATTGCCAGTCCGTCGCTGTTGATTATCGTGCACTTGCCGTTCCCCGTGGCACAGTCGCCATTCTCTGACACACAGTTGCCGTTCTCTGTAGTGCAGTCTTGTCGCACCATCGTGTTGTTGTATCTTCACCTGCAAGCACAACATGACTGCGTTACGACGACCAACATGCTGCGACCCCACCGTCTTAATTAGCAACACATAACAGCATTAATAAATTTAACTGCAAAAGAAATTAAATGCCATTGTGCAGGAACTGTGTGCACACATATTTACAGCTCTTGTAGCCGAGAATGCCATTGATTCTCACGTCATGCTGTGAAGACATGGACCACCTCACCCATATTATATGGCCACACATATGACATACATGTATCCACACTTACACAACTGTTTATAATGAACACGCCATGCTACATGGCCAAGGGATACTCTGGGTCTTGTTGCATGTAGAAATATTGTAGGAACAAAACATATGTAATTGTAAATTTATAAAAGATGTTAAGGAATTAAAGCACATTTATAAACACTATTTAATACACATTAATTAGTACAAATACCAGGGTGACTGATTTTATCATATTTAAATATATGCATTTTAGATTATTTAATAACATGAATATATATATAATATGGAAGTTGTTTTAATCTGTAATATCGTACACCAATATATTTACCCACTAAACAAATATTTGTCGGATTCTCCGAGCCCTGGTCACAGACAAACAGAATCTATTGGCAAACACCTATGGATATGTTTAATATTCTTCATACTGTTTATATACATGAAAGGATATATATATTAATATGTTAGCAGGCATGCCAGCTTTCTAGTTTAGATCAGTGTAGCCTAAAATTGAAGATACTTTTGTAATAATTCCAGCTGTGACATTCAAACAAGTGGCACCATATGTTTACCTCAGACACCGGTTCATCGATGGCCCAACAATTATTCATCTAAGTATGCCATACTGAGACATGTGTTAATTGTATGTTTAACATATAATAAAAAATCATAATACCACCCAATCCTAATATAATAACAACACAATAATACTACACAATAAAGTAGTACAGACGTTCCACAGCACCATACAGCAGCTCAATGATGGTTCCATGCAGCACCTTGATAATCTACGTGCATAGTGTAGCCGCCAGTTCACAGGAAGGTCAGCACTTGTTTCTAACAGGTACTGCTGTGCACATAGTAACCACCAATGGAAACTTGTCTAATCAACATAAAAGGTTTAACACCTAGATCCACTGTGGGCTGTAAGGCCTTTGCAAAGAGTAGTGAGTCCTGCACAACTGGAGACTAATGATAAATCCACATGAGTGGTGGCTAGAGTTGCATTCTTGCAGTGGGGGGGGGGGGGGGGGGGGGGGGGAATGACTTGTGTAGTCCTTGGATACCTCTCATTCAACAAACAGGTACTTTGCCTGTGAGGCAGGCCTTAAAATATGACAAATTACAGTGAATGATAAACAGTCCTCCCAAATAATGTGACCGGAATGTGATCTGCTCTGGTAACACTGAAGTACTAAAACGACATCATCATGACAAATCCCTGTGACATATTTCACATAGCTCTAGGAGTAAGATAAAATAAGATAAGATAAGATAATGCTTTATTGTCTCAACTATGGAGTTCAGAAATTTGTCTCGAGTGAGAACAGACATGACTTCAAAACAGACTACTAAAATAACCACGTCTAGGCCTCGTTTATTAATGATACTATACTGTTCTTTTTCTTTATTTAATACCAGAATAAATGTTTTGAAAGTATGTTCTACCAAATAGCGTTTAAAAAACCCGAAGCATTGTTCACAATTTGTGTACTTCATCCACGAATCGTTCAAAGTAGAGAACAGTAGATGAAGCGCGTACAAAACTTTCAAATCGTAAACCCCAACTTTGGTAGCAACTGGTTAACTGCATGATCTTGGAAATGTTCTTTGAATTTGGGCATGCATGTCTCACAATCAAGACAAGCAAAGACAGCAGTGGCAAAGTACAACTTATGCAGAGACTTTCCATACACTTACTTACGTAGCACCAGGGGTAGTTTAATATGATTTTATCGAGAGGATGTTTTCAGGTAATGGAACAGATAAGGTGGCTTTAAATTTAACTACTAATAACAAAATAATAACACAGATTGCACTCAGATAGCCAGTGAAAAATGTGCAGTCACTTGTCTCATCTACCTGGGAGTAAAATATTCCATATAATGGGTAAATGTCTAACTTGTAATTAATTTATACGTTTAATGATAATTTTATTACCATATACTGAACCCAACCCTGGCAACAAGATAAAACAAAGCCGCACAAACAAACTGTTCTAGTCACGTTATTCTGGCTGAGCCAATAGCAACATTTCATGGAAAACATTGGGTTAGACATCGTGTGTTTGTGTCCATATTTTTATTACTAATTGCCTTGCAACGTTGCAAGAAAAGCAGCAGAACCTGTAAAGCATGTATGCTGCGGCCCTGACCTTCCCACGCTCCAGCCACGGCTGTCACGACTACAGGCACTACGCTGCACCACGAGGGAGCTACATCACGTGTAACCAACCTTGCACCAAATGCATGCTGAATGACACCGCGCGCCCATATATGGCATGGTAATCAGACACTATGTAAATATCATCCACCCAATCGTGACCCCGTTAAATATTACTATCACAATACGGACCTCTGCAGTAGAAAACTGACTACCTCAAGATGTCTTGTAAAGATTGCATTCAGCAACAAAAACCACAAAGTCCTTGTCTAGAAATACCACTGCTCCTGGCATTGTTACGAGTTTTATGCGGTAACCGTAAGCAACTTGGCGACACAGACAGGCATCAGCATATTAATATGATATCACTTCTGTCTAGTAACCATACAAGCTCTATTCATTCTCATAGCAAACGATAAGTGAATGGAACATTATATATATGCTGGCTATGTAAACCACAGTGCCTAATATGATTACATTATAGCAAAGCTAGGGTGGACCACGCTACCGATACCATTGTTGGACCCTTCATTGGCTACATGCTTCACTGTCTGACTGTCCGTGTTGTATAATTATGCTTCCTGCAGTTTTCTGAGCGCTTTGGATGGCAATGCTGTTAAAACTCCTTATGAAATGTATAGTCAGCCAGATTAAAACTGGAGTATGTTTAGTCATATCAAATATATTCTATTTTCATCACTGCGTCGACCACTTTAATTTTAACTTCATTTAAAATAAAAATTACAGAAGAGCATTAACCCACATTAGAGAGAATCACTAACACTCTGGACTATAGAATTCAACAAAGGTAACAACATAGTCCAACGCCCCACCTGGGACATTATTATCAGGATGTTTCCCCCAACTAGAACACAGTTCCTTCTGTACTTGAAACATACACAGGAGTAGTCTTGGTTAAGGAATTAAGCTCAGATAATTCTTGTTAGCATTTTGGGGCCATTTTGGTCATGGACATAAACCACAGTGCAGAGGAAATTAATCAAATGCCCGCGACTAAAATGGCCATAAAGTATCGTCAAGAATTCTTGTCGGAGCTATTACTTAAACAAAGCAGCTCCTCGCCCTGAGTATGTTTCAGTTGGCAAAAATGTCCCAAGTGAAGCACTGGACTATGCCTATCTAAATACCTGCTGTTTGCAGTTTGTTGTATACCTATATTAACAATGTACCATTGACTTATTCCACTCCTCCATAACAGGTGCCACAACCAGAACATAACTTGCCCAACTGGCCAGTTTACATTAGTTTATTTATAGACATAACTGGCCTTTCATTCCTGATATTTTCACCTCCATGAGTGTTCAAATGCATGACAACAACTCGTATAGTTTCCATTCTTTGTTATGAACCAGATCATTAACTTCGTTTAACCATCTACAAATAGCTGTGGATTTCATTGCGCCTCTGAGTTACTATACACCCACACAGTCTGCTGGGCCTCCAGCAAATTGTGTGTCAATCAATCATGTGCTTCCTATCATGTGTATGAAAGCATGCTTTCAACATTACGTGTTTGAGAAACGTGCATGGATCGCAATAACCATGAACCTGCGATAAAGTCGACCATTGCACAGGGAAGTGACTGAAAAATTTTAGGAGTGTTTTATATACTTTTAATTGAATTTTATTTTCCACAAAACGTTATGCTGTACACTCAAGTTAGAAGTTCTTCAACTTAGAAGTTGCATTTAATAAGCCCACAATCAAGACAGGTGGGAAAAGATACAACTGATTCAGCTAACTTCCTGCTAATTACATTTAATAAACCCACAATCAAGACAGGTGGGACAAAGTACAACTGATTCAGCTAATTACCTGCTAATTACATTTGAACCTCACTTTATGCTTACCTTGGTAACAGTCACCTCATAATTAAGGTCATGTGAAGTTAGCCCAGTCCTAAGGGTGATAGTGGAGTTCCATTGCACCACCCCTGGCATGACAGATTTATAACACAACATAACTAAGGTTGCTTGAAAATGTTCCATATTTTCAAGAAGGTTGACCCAGTGCCCTAAACCAGGACTGTCAACTACTGCCTTGTATAAATCTGATATAAACCTTGCCTGGGGCAGTAATCAGTAGTGAATGACCATCAAAAGTGCAGTTCTGATACTAGAAATCCCACTCAGTCATTCAAAGAGGAATGGTGCAAGTAGAGTAGATGAGGCACTATGGGTGCTCTGATAAGGACTAGCCAGATACAGCAAGCCATGTGCTACCCCACTCAGTAACCAGTGCATGACTTCATAAATGTCAAACTCATGCAGCCTTTACAGGGTTGGGTTGCAGCAGCATAATGATGTGATAAACTCTACACTGCACTGGTTTGGACATTGATAGTCACTGAACTGTAACATGGGGCAAGTGTGTTAAAAGATATTAAAGGGATGTGGGCTTTCCAGATGATCCAAATAGGGCAAACACTGCCAGACAGGTCCCTGACTCAAGTAACAGGGCTTAATTACAGCCATTGACAAAATAAGCGCATGGAGGTCAATGCAAATTTCAACTAACCTCCTCCACAATGTAATAGTGTGGCTATAAAGAAGCACAACTGTTGCAAAATATACCTTAAAAGGGCGGGGTACACGTAGATAAAAAGTATTGGACTCTCGATAAGCCAAAAGGCTTCCTTGTCCACCTGCCATCCAGAGCTGATTTTCTGGATGGCAATCTTGTTAAATCTTGTTAAAATGCAGACGAGTGTGGAAATTGGAGGGTTGTGATCACCTATGCCTGCAGTCGACATGACAATTGATGATAACTGTTGAGTTGCTGACAATATAGCACTTCTCTAGATGTCTGAAGCCACTATTATGTTGTACATACATCTATGTGATTTTCTCTAACTTGCACATCCATTAGCCGTACATGTGTCATTTTCATGTAAATGAGTTTAATGACAAATTGATTCCACAAAAACACACCTGAAATCCCCAAATTTTGACATAACCTGGTGATCAATGACTTTATAAACAGGAATGTTCAGCCTAACAAAATCACAAGCCGGGTAGTAATAATCGCAGACTTTTGATGAGAGAAATAACAGATGAGTCACATTGAGGTCTTCTGTAAATGAGGATGGAATTTTAGACAGCTGCATTTGCTCAGCATCCTATCAGTACCAAACTGACAGGTCAATGGAGCCTGGAACTTAATGAAGTCTAGATGCTGCAGATCTGCAGAAATAAGACCACTATCACGTTGGCACTGGTGTTAATACCAAGACGGTCTTAATGCTGAATTGTCTGTCCTGGGTTCAGTATTAACATAAATATTTCACAGACTGGGCTCCGTTGGAGTCATAATACATGACATACAGACAATGTCAGTCACAATACAGGCAGTACAGACAATGCTAGTCATGATACAGGCTTTACAGGGTATTGTCAGAGTCATTATGCAGGCCTTACCGACAATGTCAGTCATGAAACATGCCTTACAGGGCACTGTCAGAGTCATGATACATGGCTTTAAAGTACAGGACCCTGTTGGAGTCTTAACCCTCTCATGGTCAGAACGCCTGAATCAACCTGACTCTCACTCATGGCCAGAATGTCCGAATACAGGGGCACATTTAAACTGGTACCGCGAAACCGTGTCATCCAATAACGGCAATTTATTTCGGCAGTTAGCAAATTATAATATTGAAGTTTCATGGGTAAACGTCAAACGTTTTGTAGTCGAACTCAGCGTCATACAATTTCCGGTCCCTCTTTTACGCCACGCAGTGAATATTTTAATGGTGATTTTCAGCCAAAGAAATTAAAGTTTGACATTTGCTGTGGGAATAAACATGGAAGCACCCGGGAATTATTCAAAAACACGCTATCTATGATTAAATGATAACTTTTGAGCGGTCTATTTTGTTGTAAAGAAGTATTAATGCGCCACGCGATGAAGCGGGTGGTGTTTTTTAGCTTTGATGTAATTCTCGACATTGTCATTATGCCGAACTCCAGTGATTCGGACTTTGATGGGATTTTCGAATCGAGTTTATAATGAACATTGCCATCGAAGGGGAATGTTTTGCACTATGGTTACGCATCTTAAATATAACACTGACTTAACAGGTCGTATGAGACGTCACATCTCAGCATCCCAAAAAGCGTGCCAAGAATATGCAAATGTCCGGCTGCACAGCATAAAATGTGGAATTTCTAATTCATAGAATTTTTTTTTTGGGGCTTGGTGGACATGGAAATAGATAGCAGGATGTAATATAATATGAATTCAAGCAATAGGTGTTTTTATTCCTTTTAATAAAAAATATTTAAAAAAATGAATTGTTGAGAATTATTTAAGTATTTTATCTTTGTCAAACTTTAGCAACTCATATTTAGGTAATAAATTGACATGTCACATACTTGGTTAGTTAAACCAGGAATTATTTTTTCAGATGTAGTGAACATGTTATTTGAATCGGATCACAAATTATTTATTTATTTGCATTCATGCAACCCGAGTATATCACGATTCACTCACAGCACATTCTCTCGATTTAATAGGATTCAATAACAAGGACATATTTGCATTAATCTGGCCTTGAGATGGTTAATACAGGCCTTACACCTAACTGTTAAAGCCATGATACAGGCCTTGTCTGAGTCACAATACAAGACACTGTCAGGCCCAACAACAGCAAGAGCTAGCATTATTGCAATCTTGTTCCCAGTACATCTTGTAATGCTATCAACAAGCTGCACAGGCAGGTTTCACACATAAACCCGGCTGCACAGGGAAAGCACATGAAATGCTATGTTGAATTAGGCAGCACATCAGCATATTCATCATGTTTGGCCTGGCCTGTAAGTGATGTTACGTGCGGATAGTCTATAAATGCATGGACCCAACATGCTTACGTGTTGCCTGTCTCGCATGTACGTGCTGTTGATGTCAGTATCACTATGGGAGTTAGTCACCGGCACACAATGTGGCCATCCCTCGCACACATATGACAATGGTGACATTGGCTTATTTGCTGTGTTGGCACTAGATGTCTGCTCATGAACAGTTGACTATCAGGTTACATTGCTATTACACAGTAACGTGCCTATATGTGAAACCTACTTAGAAAACATGTCACCCTTGAACACTCATTAAGCCGAGTTGCTAAGCATGCATTTATCACACGATTAAACAAACGCAAATAAATAAAATATGAGGCAGGATGGCTGAGTGCTATTATACTGGAAATATCTGTCATTACACGAATTGCGACTGACAATACAAATGTCACAAGAACTGACTTTAATGCAATATTTACACACAGTACCTATTATGATCTTTGGACTGCGACATTTGATCCACATTTCTAAGGTGTGGTTACAGTTGGGCAAATTAATTACCTACCTTGCTGTATTAAGTGTAAGGATTAATTATAGATATATTTATGAATTCATAGATGGTCTGATGCCTGTAAATAAGTCATTTTTTCTCTCGTACATATCCATGTTGACAAACCCGAGTCACTGGTGGCATCACGTTGCTTGCCTCTTGCTTTTACTGGTTCGAAACGAATCTATTTATCTTTAGTTCTATAACAAATTTCAGTGTTTTCCTTGGTATATGACAAGCGAGGCGGGCCACCTCGTCGTTTTTCTATGCTGCCTCGCCCAAAATAAGCAGAAATTGCTGCCTCGTAGCTATTTGTACGCCCATTTTTTTTCTTGTTCTTCTTCTCCAATGGTGACACCTTGCGGAATTTCAAGAGAAATCTAGACATTCATGTGAAATGGCGCCCAAATGGTAACTTCCGTTTTGGTTTATGACGGTGGTGGGAGTGAAAACCGTGCAGGCTAATGGCACTACATCAATAGTCGGCACTCGTGTTGAATCTGGACTCTTTTAAAGCACATCGCGCGTAACATGAGACATATAGCAGCGTTTGTTGATACATACTGGGGCGCTATATACGACTCAAATGGGCCTAAGACGCAATAATCTTAAAGGTAAACATGCCTAAATAACGTTGAATGATGGAACTATCTCACTGAGGTATCCAAGTTAAGCAAAACTCAAGTTATAATGCCGAAATCAAGGTGGGTCCGGATTTGACGCAAAAGTCTATTCAACTATTGTTCTATGCCAGGTTTTTTTTAAAGCAAAATAAGGAATATGATTCATAAGATATATCATATAATACATATTCCGACAAAGTTGTGCAAACAAACTTTTGTGAAAGTTGATTTGAATGAAGTACTTACAAATAAAAACCACCGAAGTTCACATCTCATAAAAGACGCCTACTGCCCAAGACCGTGTATACTAACGGGTTATCAATAACTTGGGTTAGACAATATGTTTGCACAGAAATTGGATATACTAAACAACTTATACAGTTTTATAAAAAGGACACAATTTGAGAAACGTTCTTGTGATTAATAGAAACATACTTTTGTGGCATTCCAGAAATGACTGTTTAATTAATTGCATAGCATGCTAGCAACAAATAAAATATAATCTTTGGAACATAAACAACCAATTTACCATAATATTATGACATTATAATCATTTAAAGATGATGATGAAAGAGTCTTCAGATGATACCCCTGGAAGTTTCCTAGAGAAGTTAAGTTGGTGTTCGACTGTACAGGTCTGCCAGGGAGTAAAGTGTAAAGCGCTTTGAGCAGTCCTGCACTATATCAGAACTTACCTTTTACTTTTTTACTGACTCTGTCAGCGTGGTAACAAGGCCCAGGGTTCGTGCAAGAAAAACATAACCACAACCAACTACCAGTGGTCAAGTGGAAAACACACCTCAACTGAGAACCAGTGGTCAAGTGGAAACCACACCTCAACCGAGTACCAGTGGTCAAGTGGAAACCACACCTGGCACAGAATCCTTAGCACATGCTCATTCAAATTGCACAAACCTACATAAAGTACATATACAGACCTGCCTACCCCAAAAATTTCCTGTCAGTAATCCATCTTCCCATTTACACTGATTTCCAGGAATATAGGCTTCCTGTCAGTAATTCAGAACCGTGTCAGTTATTGTCACCGGGGGGGGGGGGGGGGGGGGGGGGGGGGGGGGGGAACGACGGGTCAAAACCATTAGTTACGTTGTCATCAACATCGCCTAGACTCTAGTGACTGTATGATAGGCTGTAAATGAAAAACTAAATTCCTCAATAAATACACTAACTTAGTCTTAGTACAGTCAGTTGGCCTAACACTACAAGTACAACACACAAAATTTTTGCATTACACGTTTCTTTTTGGTTGGCGGTGGCGTCGTTTCGCTGTCAGTCATCATTTCATACCGTGTGACTTCGTTTTGTTTGATCTCGGAAATGCGAATTTGTCATAATGCTGTTTCCTATTGGTTAGATTACGACCAGACTCAGCGAATGAAAAACCATGTCACCACATGCTGCATACATATGCTGCCACCTGTTGAATATAGTGGAAGCTCAATTTGAGTGATTGGCGAACATGGTGACAGTCCGTAATATTTTCATCCCTCACAGTAATACTGTAATTTGAGGTGACTTTCCGGAATGATTCCGGACAATCCAGAATGGTAGGCAGGTCTGCATATATGACATGCAGTTGAGACAATAAAGATTTACTATGTAAATGTTTACGACTTACGTATCCTGAAAGATGTTCTTACCTTGTTCTAACATGTACCACTACTGTCTAGTGATCACAGTGATCAAAGGCTGTATTCCACAAAGGTAACCATAGATGTCGCAGTTGTCGCGTGACCAGGCAACAACTGGTTTTGTCCCACTGTTTAAAATGTTTTAGTCTCACATGCAGACATGTAGCATTTCTGCTATTTCAAGATGGTTAAATCTACTTGCCTGAGGTTTAATTTGGGAAATGAGGAAGGTCAATCCAGTAGATAGACATATTGTTGACCAACCGCCTTGGTTACGTAATTACGGCCACTCAGTTGCAGATGCGCTCAGTGGAGCGTGGTATTCTGTTGCTAGCATTGCCAGCAGGTGGTTTCACTGTAATCTTAGAGGGTGTTCCACAATGTTTAGTTTGAATTGTATACTGCTTTAGCCAATAGAAATGATGGAAACCTGTCATATGATGTGTAATTAGGTCCGCTTATATAAACGTTTATTGTACGCATTTCGCCATCTGGGCGCTGGCGAAGGACTGGGACAGATCCAGGGTTGAACGAGACAGGTTGCCCTGCTGCCAAGAGAATGGCTAGTCAAGTCGTAAAGCGTGGTGGGAATCGTTAACGTGGGTTACGTTCCCAAGCTTTTGTGTGTGTGTAATATTCAGTGTCCAGAGTGACTGTTTGATCGAGCTTCGAAGAAGCCATGCCGCCACGTCAGCGGTATACTGAGACAACGTTCCGGTTGGCCCCAACGTATTTGCGTCGATGAGCGATAATTGCGACGCGCTCACCCAGCACGGGCCATCCTCGAACAGCGGTCTCACAGCGACAACGTCAGAAAGATTGACCGAATACGACTCGCAGCGGCCGGCGGTAAACGTCTACTGCCCGGCTTCGTCTTCCAGTTGAACGTATTCAACTGACTTCGCAATCGTTTGCGACCGTGCGATCATTGAACGTACGCGACTCGAGAATTCGCGGCGTACGACGGCAATCGTCAAGTGCCCGGCATCATCACTCGTGCGGCCGAGATACCCCGTTCTAATTGTGTTCGGAGCTCGGCGTGTTGACTTCAACAAACGTTCGTATATATTCGAGATGGGATTAGCCCAATATCAATGTCTGTTTTCTGATTGAACGTATCTATTATTTGCTGTATTATGATTGGTAGTTATCTGTGTTTGAAGTGAGGTATTTTTACCCTTGAAGTATTCACATATATATATATATATATGTGTGTGTTGTAACAGATTACTGTAATGAGAGTCCGCGAGGACTAGCTTATACTGTGTATTTATATTAAGGGAGTTATTCTTAGATAACACTTGGCGCCTAGTGTAGGGTCGTGTAGCGGTATAATCCACCTTAGAAAGGGAGTGGAATTTGATAATTGAAAGATTCAGTGTTATTGTTTATTATGTTCTATTAAGTTTTGGTTACGGGATTTCATTATTCTGTTTATTTTGTTAATAGAGATATTTACCAAAAGAAGGATATTTTGTAATAAAGTTATTACATTTTCCTCGTTCTTTGTTGCTTGTTCACGAAAACCGTTCTTTCTCATATGCGTTGACCTTGATATATAAGAACCCTACTAGACTGAGCCATCTAGTGTACGGAGACCTCGCTAATCCGTGACAAGACACCAAGTCTATGACTTTACTGACTCATAAAAATCTGTAAACTTCCTAGTGACACGGTTGGTTGTCTTTGTGTGAACCTCAGTGACTCAGAGTATCGGTTCGAATCCTGTGTGCCGTTTCGAACCTTGGGCAAGTTTGTTCTCTCTACGTTGCTCCAGAATGAGTACCAGGCTATAGACAGTGGTGGATATTTGCATACAAATAGTCTTAGCACATTAACAGGTGGCACTGGTGTCATTTTATGAATTTCACATGGTTTTAATGATTTCAACAAATTCAAAATATTGCAGTCGGTTCTCATTCAGTTTTACTCTTTTAAAACCATCGAAACGTCCATAAATCTGCCATTGTGTATATAATGGCATAAACAATGTCATTTTGAATGTAATACACATTCCAGGACGTAAGGAATAGCTTAAGTGATTATAAATTCAATGACATCCCTGTATTAGAAATTGTGTACTGCACACATGTATAATAATAAAGAAAGTCTGTCACGAACAGGCTTTGGTCTATCAACTTGCGAAGTTTGGCACCTCTTCAGATAAAAACAATTTTAATAATTTTTGCATGCATCATGTTTAAGAATTTAATGGTAGAAGTCTCCCAGCGATCAGACTTTAATTGTTGAAGATACGAACAGTTATAGTTATACCTTTGTAACTATTGCAGTTAAAAAAAATTACATTAAGTAATGCTTCCTGATTGTCATTGATAAAAAACAATGTCATGTCACCAGATAGGCAGGTTTTGCATAAAATGTGATGTTTTTTTAATTGGCAAGCAGTTTATTTTAATACCAACTGACTGGGACATCTGTTTTTGAGATATCCCCGAGTTTTCCCGCCAACTAGGCCCTGCAATCTGTATTTGTAATGACTAAATGTCGAATGACTTCGTGTTTATGACTGGCCTACGGCCCCATGTGCTAGTCTGTGTGTTGGTGGTACCTGATTGGTCAAGAGTCAACCCTGGGTTACTGACAAATGGCAGCATTGTCGAGCATGGAATGGCGTTCAGTCGCAAAACAAGAAAACTACTGCCAGCATTGGTTATTTCACATCGCGATGCAATTATGTAATTTTCATAAAACAAGATACTGGTATCAGAATAACCAGACTATATGATATGCGTTCAAGGTGAGCGAATTTACACTCGCGGACATCTGGGCTGGCATGAAACTGTCTTTATCGTTTCTATGGAAACGCCGTTAGTTTCCAAGAATTTGAAGGGGAATTCCACTGAGACACACAAAGTAGTAGTTTTTAAAGGACGGACTGGTGACATATGGCATTACTGCCATGTTCTCTTTTGCAGGTCAAATATGTTCATACCAACACCTACTAATGTTCTATGAAGAATATAGCAGGGCATCATGTAAAAAAGGCAAGACATTCTTTTTGGGTACCAAGGCGTCACTGAAAAAGGGCAGGGTATAATGCGCTGCAAATTCGGCCTAGGCAGAACACTGGACATTTTGTTATATAGCTAGTGAAATGACTAATTACCTTAGTAGTCCCCCCCACAACAAATGGTGACGACTAAACCCATCATGTAATATCTTAAAGTTAAATGTACATTTGGAATTTGTGAACTTATGTAACCAACCGCAAACTATAGTGGATTCCATATGTCGGCTACACAGTGCCTGGGTTCAGTCATTCTTCTGGCAATACACTGTGTATTAATGTGTGTAGGCAATCTTTTGCATAATATGTATAAATATCTTCATAATCATGGGCATTATGGCTTTTAATTGGATTGTTGGTATGTTGCGTTTGCATGCTACATTACTAAAAATTAACTAATTAATTGTGCTAATTTGGTTATAATTAGTACTAAAAATATTAAATATTAATATTTTATGTTTGAAAACCATGAAAACAATATTTAAATATATATATATAAAAAGTTATAACATTTTAAAGCAAATATTTATCCACAGAAAACACAAAAATGAGTCCATTTTGCCATTGTAAGAGATACAAACAAATTATGCTGTTTTGCCGTCTTAAAATCGCATATTTTGATCTTAATAAAATAAACAATTATATGATCCTTAAGCTATTACCTTTAATTTAAGCGCATTCCCAATGTTCTAGCATTATATATATTTTTTTTCGAAGTGCCTAATATATACTGCGTATGTTGATGCAAACCGGGGCGCTATTTATGCCTCAAAAGTGCGCTAACACACACTTTTCTTAAACGTAAATATGCCTGGGATAATGTTGAATAACGAAACTTATGCACTGATGTATCAAAGTTAAGCAAAACTCAAGTTAAAACGGCGAATTTCTCGCTGCCCTGTCCAAAACCGGATTTTCCTAAAATGTGCCAAACCTGCAAATTTAGTGAGTAGGCCCTTACTTGTCTTAGTCTTAGCCTTGCTTAGGCTTAGCCTTAGCCGAGAATAAAAAAATGCACTGTCCATCATTTACAATTTCTTCTTGCGCGTTCCAATATATAAGCTTATAAGGGCTTCGCGTTCGTCCGTCAGTCTGAATGCAAAATGCAGACGTTTTTTGCATTGACTCTCCCGACACATCGAGATCAAAAAGTAAATCTTGAATCTGAGTGAAAACGAAAACAGGGTACCGGCGTAACGACTGCGTAACTGCAATCTAGCGCTTCGCATTTTAAATCTTCTGACGACGTGCTGCTGTCATACAAAGTTGCGTGTGGAACTTCAACATACAGATCATTCAAAAGCAATACTTACCCTCTCTATTACCAGTAAAGATTTACCAGCGTTCTTGCTATAGTTGCCTGTCGAAGCACCGTTTACACGAGCAACTGCCGGTGAAGCCGGAAACGGGTGATCGGTAGCAACGCTCCGCGTACGTGACTTCACGAACAAAATGACATTGACCTTTATCGCGCCAGCGACGTCTGGGGGCCGCGACCTTAAGCGCACCGATACACCGTCGAGAAGCTGCGCCTTAGTCTATACCAGCAGCCCGACGAATGTTGTTTACACCAAATTAAAGGGAATAAAAAACTTATTGCACACACACACATTTTATACTGTGCATCCGGTCATTTTCGAATATGCATATTTTTGGCACGCTTTTTGGGATGCTGAGATGAGACGTCACATAGGAAAGAGAGGGTGTTTATGGGCGATTCCATTATGAGAAAGACGGACAAGACACTGAGCGAGGGGAAGGACGTCGTTGTTTGTCTACCGGGGGCTAGGATAGAACATGCGACTGACAGGGTAGAGAAGGTATTGGGACATGGCAGGGAGGGTATATACTAGATAATCTACACCAATAAACATACATAGCAAACAGATATTGTATCCAGCTACATAAAGTAATAGTGTATAATCTCATAACATCGTTAGAATACCAATATATGAAGGAGGATTTGTACAATTTATCATAACAACTTAAATCAGTCACTAAATAACCGTCAATCTCGGTAGCTCAATTGGTAGAGGCGTCGCCAGTATGTGTATGACTATAGATAGATGCGCCGCCTGACGGACTGTGTGTCAGGCCCTGACGCCTCGTGTTGAGTTGTCGGTCATGCTTGATTTGCGGTTTGTTGTGTGCGCGTAGGGGGGTCAGGACACTGTTAGACTTCCTGCTTGGTTACAGGTCACGTTTTCTTATAATCACACGAATCGTTAACATGGTCGCCAATTGGAAAACTAACAGCGTGCCCTTACAAAAAAGAGTAAATGGTATACCATTGAATACCATTCGGTATCGTTGGACCATTCAATGGTAAATCAGTAGGACTCAGTGGTACTTTCAATGGTATTTGAATGTACCATTCAGTACCATTGGATCATTCAATGATAAATCAGTGTCCCAATGGTACTCTCAATGGTATTTGAACATATCATTCAATACCATTCAATGATAAATCAGTGTCTCAATGGTACTAGAACATAATCATTCAATACCATTCAATGATAAATCAGTATGTCTCAGTGGTATTCTCAATGGTATTTGCACATACCTTTCAGTACCACTGGACCATTCAATGATATATCATGTTTCAATGGTATTTTGACATATCATTCAATACCATTCAATGATAAATCAGTATGTCTCAGTTGTACTCTCAATGGTATTAACACATACCATTCAGTACCACTGTACCGTTCAATGATCAATCATGTTTCAATGGTATTTGAACATATCATTCAATACTATTCAATGATAAATCAATATGTCTCAGTTGTACTCTCAATGGTATTAACACATACCATTCAGTACCACTGGACCATTCAATGATAAATCAGGTTTCAATGGTATTTGAACATATCATTCAATACCATTCAATGATATATCAGTATGTCTCAGTGGTACTCTCAATGGTATTTCAACATACCATTCAGTACCACTGGACCATTCAATGATAAATCAGGTTTCAATGGTATTTGAACATATCATTCAATACCATTCAATGATATATCAGTATGTCTCAGTGGTACTCTCAATGGTATTTCAACATACCATTCAGTACCACTGGACCATTCAATGATAAATCAGGTTTCAATGGTATTTGAACATATCATTCAATACCATTCAATGATAAATCAGTATGTCTCAGTGGTACTCTCAATGGTATTTGAACATATCATTCAGTATCACTGGACCATTCAATGATAAATCAGTAGGTGCAGTGGTAATTATTGGTATTTGAAAAGTACCATTCATTACCTTTGAAATGTTATAGAATATACCACTGGCAAGTATCAGCCATATTTGAAAACATCATTAACTATACTGAACGTTGACAGCGTACCTCTAGATATATACCATTGAACCTTCAGTGGTAAACTGAATGGTACCTTCAACTCAGTGGTACCATAAACGCGGTATATGTTTTTGAAACGTATGTATTTTGTGTCAGGTGCACATGTGGTGAATGCTTGAGTCAGAATAAACATTATAATAATTATATGTATGTCTAAATTAAGACGTGTTTATATATCTCTGCTGAATAAACCCGCGAATACACTCATGCAGTCCGCGATGCAGGCCCGCAGCGCTGCAGCAGCGCCACTCATTTAATTACCCGTGAGTCATTTCGACGCGCGCGAACTTTTAAACTGATTTAGTTTTGTGTCGCGATCAAGGAAAGAAACATTATAATGAACAAGTCGGGCCAGCGGTCGTATTCATGCCAAGAAACAAAAGGTAGTAATGTTGTGTGTTGTTTTATAACAATTTGACTCACAGTAATAATATTTAACAGCAGGTTACGAAATAATTTTAGTTCTCTGCTTCGATATGAATGCCAGACAACTCGGCCCACGGACAACTCGGCCCCCGCAAGTCGGCTCGATGAAAAATTAATGCATGTGTGTGTGCGTGTGTGTATTTTTTCTCAAAGACAATGGGAATTCATCTGCCTTTCATACTTTTTCATCGAGCCGATCTGATGGGGCCGAGTTGTCTCGAGACGATAAATATTTAACATAATGATTTATTCATATTTAAACTAACTAAGCCACCCAACGGTCTTTGATCAGAGTTTTTCACCAGATCGCATGAATGTTCAGTTATTCACACGTACTCCGAGAGTACGTAGCATGCCAATTACCCCGTTGTGTCGTTTCATAGATCAAAACACACACATAGGGTGTTTGAACTTCAGCACTTTCTGACAAGACTGGTTTACCTTCCCTTTGATGACGAGTACATGAATTAAAATAGCTCAGAGTCGATAGTTACCGAGCAGATCTTGAGTGTCAGTTTTGCACAAGCCAAGTTCGAAACAGCAATGAGACTCGTATAGCTTGACTGACTGATGGACCTCACAAATCATCTATTTTGATCATGAAGATTTTTAAAGATGCTGTTGAAAAATGACTGTAATCGTACTCGATCATAATCGTAATGCTTACGATAGGTGTGTGACGCATATATTGATATTGCTCCTTGTGAATGTCCATACTATAATCACTTCCCCAAAATCTAAGTTGTTAGCATATATTCCAGTTGTTTGCATAATCTTCGTTGTTATTGAAAGTGTGAAAAGATCAGTCGGATGATACATTCTGACAACTTCTGAATTATCTGCTCAACGAAACAATGACGGAGTCGCAAGCGAGTTACCCCACTGTGTCCATTCACACATTTATACTTTCGTAGTAAACAAGAAGCCGACAAACAACTATAACTACATTCGCTTCAGAAGTATCTGCTCAATGAAACAATGACAGAGTCGCAAGCGAGTTACCCCTCTGTGTCCATTCACACATTTATACTGTCGTAGTAAACAAGAAGCCGACAAACAACTACAACTACATTTCCTTCAGAAGTATCTGCTCAATGAAACAATGACGGAGTAGCAGGCCACTTACCCCATTGTGTCCAATCACATATCAGAAGACACACAAAGGGTGGTTTGAAATATATCTAAGCTCCATATCAATGCATAATGATGCTTCCAATTCTGCCCCAAATTTGAAGCTAGGTAATAGAAAAGACTGAATTAGATCGCACCACGCAGGACCCTACGCTCTGGCGGTGGTCTGCTTTTGAATGTTCCACGCGTAACCCTAGAACGTTATGGTCGCCGGGCATTTGCATGTGCTGGGCCGACATTGTGGAACTCTCTGCCTCTGGAATTACGCGCGATTGAGAACACTAGACAGTTTGGAAAATTATTGAAGACATTTCTGTTCTCAAACTAATATGGCCAGACATAATTTAACCTTTGCTTTATTCATGCATATAGTTTTAATACATTTTTAGTCTTATTTATCTCAGGGTCACATTTTAGTATCTAATCAAATTATTTAATGTAAATTAGGCTTTTATTTTGTATTTATTTATATATATATTTTTATTATATATATATTTTTTCCAGTAGGTTCAGCTGTTCAGCACTTTTGCTAATCGTTTATTTTATCATTGCATTTACCCGTAATTTTACTATACTTAGGCTTATATATATATGCATACACTATATACTAGGATATTGTTTGCTAATTTAATTTTTTTCTTATTTGTTCTCTTAAAAGTGTTTTTATGCTTCTTATATGATTGGCAATTTGTAAACACCCGTGAACGGGGGTCATTAGTTCCGGATTTGATGGTGTATAAATAAAGTTTATTATTATTATATCCACAATTCTCTACTACACATTCTACAACGCATAACTGGTAGTAAATTTTGATGTGAACGTTATCTGAAGCATTGACGTTTCCTGTGAAATCTAGACTGCAACTGCAAATACAATTTCATTGTGAGATAAACTACCATTACTAACTGTTTTACAGCCCCGCCATTCTACAGGTTGGTGCCACTGCTGTTTGCAGAAGCGCAACTGATCCCGATTTGGTCTCGATTCGTTTCGGAGAAGAAACTCGTGCGGCGCCAGCGGAAATGTTACAGGCAGCTACAAGGGAAATTGTTTCGTCTGTGGGCTACATATGCAGCTGGCGAAATCTCGACTTCGAAATTGCTTAAGTCTTGTGGCAATGTGTATGCTCCTAGCCGTCTGTAAATGAGGACTGTAGCCGCCTGTGTGCTAAGAGATTACCATTGTGTGTGGAGGTGGTGGTGGAATCCTATTAAAGTTATGTTAAGACGTTACCATGCTTTGTCTCTCACACACCGATCATAGACCATTCGCCGGTGTCTTAGTTCGCTGTGCTTAAAACAAACAACAACCAGTGACAACCAGTTTCGTTTAAAAAAGAAGCATGGCACTGACATGTTGCCTTGTGCATACAACTGGCGACATTGTCTAGATATATCATTGTCATCTAGCATACTATTTGAAATGATATGACAAATACTACACGATCATCAGCATACAGAATATTATTTACACAATTATATCCTACATAACAAATTTTTTAAAACGTAATCAGTCCAGCTATGTCATTCGCATACATGCAAATGGCGGATAATCAGCTGACGATAGATTACAACTCGTCGGTTTCCACTCAGGTGGAAAAAACATCACTACAAAAGCAAAAAATATCAGGCAGAGGGGAAACATGCAGCAAACATATGACACCGACATATGCTGCGCTGTGAAGCTCACGGAAAATTTAGTATTACGAAAACATGGCGTGAACTAATGTGCGATTCTGTCTATGAAAGTATGAAATCGGCTAATATAACCATATGATGTTAGCCTGGACTGTAAAAGAAATATATTCATTACTTAAAAATGAGCTAAGTCCGTGGACGCAGAAGTAGTCTCAGAACGGGGGCCGAGTTGTCTCAGGATGGGGCCGAGTTGTCTCGGGCCGACTTGTCCGAGGGCCGAGTTGTCCGCCTACCCTTCGATATGCTTAAATTATCGCTCAACGTGCAGTTACGTGCACAACGTAGACTATTTAAAGTGCTATATAAATAATATAACATTTGATTTAATAAGCCTAATAGTAATATATAAAGGATGATCGCTGTCACGTTTACTAGACGTAGTTGCTGCAACATATATGGGTAAGTTCACGAGTTGGAAAACCAGTCGGTGTGTGACATCCTTCACTGCGATCATCAGTTCAGGCTTGTGAAAAATTAAAACAGACTTTTTCAAATGCAATGACCCCAATGTTTCTTTCCTGCTATGTGAGTTCGAGAGAATGTCCTACCTTTTTCATTATTTCTACTTAAATACAGGTATAAAAAGAGGCCTTGGCCATTACGCTGTCACTTGAGTCTTGACCAAAAAAGTAAGAAAATATACAGACTTTTGATTACATTACAGTGATAGAAAAGTCAATAATGACTGTGATCACTATTCGGAATGAAGGAATACTCAGACAGAAATACTTAGACTTTGCTGAGTAATTATCCAGACTATCAACGGTTATACAAATGCTAATTTTTTTTTATTGACAGTATAATATAATACTAGCCACACACATTGTATTTTTATTGTGTTCTTCTCCATTTATTTCAGCTTGATGTCATCGCTGCACAACAATGAAATTAGTAACAGTGGTATAGTGTTTGTGTGTATGCATTCTGAATTATTGAATATTATTATATCATATAATGTATACTGTACACATGTAAGGTTTCAGGGAAAAGCGCGATATATCGAAACTCAATTATATGCTTCATCGTTATAGTGTAAATGAAAACTTTGATATAATATTGGAATGTCTTAATAATACAAAGTCATGATTATTGATATCAAGAGCCAAACTGTTTGTTTTACAGTAAAACCATATGCTTTCTCACTTCCCCTTAAAATTGACCATCTTTACAATGTTTATTGACATGCCATATGATAAGTCCAGACACAACAGGTAGACAGGATTTTTTTTATTTGTGGAAATTGTGCAATTTTGTCTGCCCAAAGTATGGAATGGATCATACTGGGTAAAATATATTGAACTTTTTTTCAGGCCAAACTCCTGTTTCCATGGTAACAAACAAATTGGCTACCATTTTGAGCCAACATTAGCACATTCGGAAACACTGCCATTCTTTTTGGAGCACATATATATATAATTATGATTCTTTAATATCCATGGTCTGTATACATTCTATTGTGAGATGATCATATCATTTTTCTGTATGTTTTATTTTACAAAGAAGTTTTTGGTAAAGAATTTTTGGCAACAAATATGTTTATCTCTTTCAAACTATTGATGATTTTAAAATTGTCTGATAATTTCACACAGCTTTGTCTGCTGAATGCAACACTGAAAACCTTATTTGTATATAGCATAATTACTTCCAGAGATATCCCATTTCCAAATGCAGAAATTTGAGATTTTTTTGATCAAACTGGCTTGTTATGAAAACAGATTATTAAAAAGGTAGTTCATAAATAAATTCATATTATTTACTGTAAATTAACTATCAATCTATTCTAACATTTTATATAGGTTCTTGTGATGGTTTCTGCAGCAGTTAATTGTTTTATTCATAGCTAGAACATTTGTAAGTGTTGGTATGGATGTGTATTGTACAAAGCAAAAACTTTAATAAGAGTCCATTATTTTATTTGTAATATAATCATCACAATTAGCTTAAAATGTGATAGGCTTAATATTCATAGACAACCAAGATTTGAAACTGCCTCTTATTTTTTAATCTACACTCAAATATTCCTTTACTATGGTATTGTGATTTTTTTTCTCTTAAATTTCATCACATATATATCATAGTTTGATTGATGTTTTTGTGTGCTTTCTAAAAACATACTTTTGCATATATACATGTGTGTACATTTAAATTATATGGCATGTTCTTAATTTGTACATGTCATATGAGTTAAACATGCATACTATAATATATAAGATTATAACATTACTTAATTAATTGTGTTGATTGATCAATTTAAACAACTTGTAGCAGTAAGCTCCATGGACCAAGACAGGTACTATTTGACATTTCACACATTTACCCAAAATAATTTGTTGTATGTGTTTGATGTGTATAGTAAGAACAATATTTGTATGAAACCTGTCTGGTACGTAGCTTTCATGTGAATTACATTTAGTTGGTAATGATGGTGCAAGCATTGTGTTCGGTGTTAATCGCTAGACGATGCCATTATTTTGGCCAGTGTTCTATATTGTTGGTGGTTGTAATCCACAGTAGATTGGTTGTATATATTGTGTTATTCTTGCTTAATCTCAGATTATCTGTTTGTATATAATTATGTGTATATAGCACTTTAGCTGGTTTATTCCATGATACAATGCATGTGTGAGACACTAAGATGTTGTTTATAATCAGTAAAGTATAATCAATAATTCTATTGTTTGTCAATTGATTGACGCCCATGTAATATGTATTTTGTATATTATATGCAGGTTAATTGTGGCTCGGCTGACAGGAGAGTAGGGCCATCCTGCCGAGTACTGGTTGCATGTTGACGGTTGTTCTAGGGTTTTAGGTTGCATATGCATGTGCAAAAAAATTAAGACCGGCATACCATTAAACTGTTGTTAATTTACCTTCACTATGTTTTCTGTTTTATGTGTGCTCAAAACTGACACCTTTATGTGTATGTTATTCTAAATGTTAATGTCAATGGTATTTTAATTGCATCATTTTGTGGTATATATCCCATATATATCCCTTTTACTGGTGTGTGTTTGCAATATATGAAGTACCAATGGGCTATTTAACTGCCTTTCAGTAGTGCATGCACTACATTGAGTGATAATCAGTGGTATTCAAAGGTTTATATATGGTTGAATTTGTTATTTAAAATACATTGTTTAATGTTTTTTTAATGGTTTTCAACAATATGCTTCAGTGGTATACCATTCGGGGTAATCCAATAGTATTCTGAATGGTATACCATAGAACAATATAATAAATTATACTGGCAAATACCATTGAAGATCATTCAGAATCCCATTCAATGATATTTTGAATTGTATTCTGAATGGTCCTCAGTGGTATACCATTCAATGATATACCACTGAGGACTATTCAGTACAATTGGATTAAAGACCATTCAGAATACCATTGAATTATATTTTGAATTCTGAATGGTCTTCAATGATATTAGGGTGTATTATGGCCAATGGTATTTGAATGGTATTTAATCGAATGGTATTGATTGGTCCTCAGTGGTATACCATTCAATGATATACCACTGAGGAACGTTCAGTACCATTCGATTAAATACCATTGGCCATAATACCCCCTAATATCATTGAAGACCATTCAGAATACCATTGAATGATATTTTGAATGGTATTCTGAATGTGGATTAAATACCATTCAAATACCATTGGCCATAATACCCCCTAATATCATTGAATACCATTCAGAATATCATTGAACAGTACAGAAAGGGTTAATTACAAGTACCATTCAGATACCGTTGGCCATAATACTACCAAATATCATTCAATGGTATTCGAATGGTATTTTTTGAAAGGGTGCTGAGTCCCGTAGGCCTCGATAAGCATCCTTAATAAATCGTTCTACTATTTGCACTGGTGGTGTCTAATTGCACGGAGCTTCAGTGTAACCTATTGACCTTAGTGGCGTGGTGGCAGCGGTCCAAAAGACCCACGCGCAACAAAAAACTTAAAACTCGCACTAACAGCTTATCAGAGTTCCCGCTGGGTAACGCCACCAGAAAGCTAAGATATGGCAAGTCCACGAGCAGTGGTGTGTAACGAAACAAGAGACTCAACACGTTCGAAAACTGGCGGCAGAACCTACTGTACGTGCTGTCACTGGACAACAATTTCACCGGATTCTTAGTAGACGACGCGAGGTGGGAGAAGAAGACAGCGGCCCATCCAAACCGTGGACTAACTGATGACGCAGGCGACGTTCCAGGCGGAACCCCCATACGGCTCAGCAGAAAACGTACATGTTAGAACTTATGCTTGGTCAAATCGCAAATTACTGCCCGATCATTGCACGGAACACCGTAGTCAAAAACTCCACTTCACTCGCAACCATTTGGCAGGTCATTATACTATACAACGGGTTCCAGTCCACAGGCGCAAACTGTGGCGATGTCATTTAAATTTAGTATAATCGCTAGGTAGCGCTACTGTATTTCTATATTCCCACCAACTTGGCATAGTTTAGACAGGTGACACCATCACGTGATTTCAGCAGTCCTTGACCTAGCCTCGTGTAGCGGGTCTGCATGGAGATGTTCAAATAAACCAGTCGTCTTTATAAAACACGCGTCCGAAATTACTTTACGTTATAACAACAAAACGTTATATGGTGTCAGATGTCCCGTCATATCGTCGGTTAACGAACCAGGATCAGCATGTGTTATTGACGAACTTTGCATTGAAGCACGCAGCTTGCAAAAGTGAACTTTGAACATTTTCGCCGTGACTGTGACATCACGCCGACTGACAGCGCAATGCAGACATCGCGATAGGCTTGTCGAGCGTTGTTGTGACTCGTGCAACAACCAAAGGTACGTGACCTTTTGACTCTACTACAACACAGATTGTACAGCATGGCCGAGTCAAACACAGCCGACTAACGGGTGTGGGGCAAGTGCAACGGCGATGTTGATACCCCCCGCAAACATACCACCCCCGCGACCATTGATTATGGACAATAATCTGGCCACAAACTGGAAGCAATGGCGTAAAATATGGCAGCGCCTATGAAATAGCTACTGGCATATATAAGCAAGAAGGCTTAATTCGCGTCGCCCCACTTCTGTCTGTGATAGGAGAGGATGCGGCGAAAGTGTATGACACATTCACTTGGGTGGACAGTCAAAATGAACAGTGTATAACCGATGTGCTAGCGCAGTTTGATAGATATTGTGAGCCACGCACACAAGTGATCCACGAACGGTATCGGTTTAACAACCGGAACCAGGCGGTCGACGAAACGATATCAGCTTACGTCACGGATCTACGAACTATTGCGAAGAACTGTGCACATGAAGACATCACACCAGGCGAGATCATCCGCGATCGGCTCGTGTTGGGTTTGAGTGACGACCAGATGCGTGAGCGGCTGTTGCGCATGAATGACCTTACCCTGGAGAAAGTCATCGACATCTGCAAGGCAGCCGAGCAAACGAGTGCTCCGCTGCAGGTTATGCACGGTGCCACGCAGGATGTCAGCTTCGTCAGGAAACGGCAGACGCGACAAGCAGCCAGCACACCACACAACCCCACACAGCAAAGGTTCACCACACCGAAGCCAAGAGCACCAACGGAGCAGCATCAACAAGACTTCAAGTACTGTGGACGCCGCCATGCTAAAAGAGAGTGCCCCGCATACGGCCAAACGTGCCGTAAGTGCGGAAAGAAGAACCATTTCCAGCTCAAGTGCAGGGCGACGGCGTCAACCGTCCGCACGACAAAGGAAATCTTCTTCGTCGGTCTTGTTGAAGACAGAGAGTCGAAGGCAGTCATCACATCATCATTCGGACTGTAGCAAGTATAGCAAGTATTCACAGTATACTTCAAGGACACTTACTTAATGTCTAGTACATGCGTACATTGTTGAGAAAGGAGATGTGGCGATATGTCATTTAAATTTAGTACAATCGCTAGGTAGCGCTACTGTATTTCTATGTTCCCACTAACTTGGCATAGTTTAGACAGGTGACACCATCACGTGATTTCAGCAGCAACCATTCGTCCACAAGTCAGACCCTCAGTACCAAGACGTACACCAGGCCCACATGCCTATCCCCGGCGTTCGACAAGCACCAGAGTGTGCACACTATGTAAACAAGCTGATGTCGACACGACACACACTTCCCACCAAACCTGCCGTCTTCGTGAACGTACATGTACGTTCTCGCAGCGATACCAAGTCGACCAAGCACTCCGCCACGATCCAAATCGACCCAGACAAAATGCTTTCAGCCAATGAGAGATCTGCATTTTCTACCATCGTGGAAGAATACGACGATGTGTTCGACCCGAACTACTGCGGTACAACGGAAATGTTTGGGCCATTCGAAGCCGTCGTGAACATGGGCCCAACGCAACCACCGCAACGCAAAGGATGCTTACCGCAGTATGCGCGGGGAATAACTCGTTTAAATTCAAAACAAGTTTGATGAACTTGAATCTATGGCCGTGTTCGTCCGTCCTGAAGACGTCCCCATCACAGTCGAATATCTCAATCCATCGTTCCTAATCAAGAAACGTAACAGAGGCTACATACTGGTAACGGCATTCACAGACGTTGGTCGCTACTGCAAGCCACAGCCCGCTCTCATGCCAGACGTAGACAGCACCCTAAGTAAAATAGCGCAGTGGAAATACATACCGACCACTGACCTATCCAACGCATTCTACCTAATCCCACTGTCACGCGACTCCATGAAGTATTGTGGCGTCGTCTCCCCATTTCGTGGGATACGCGTGTACGCTCGTTCCGCAATGGGAATGCATGGCTCAGAAACCGCGCTAGAGGAACTCCTGTGTCGAGTATTAGGAGATCTTATCGGGGTAGGCGCAATTGCGAAGCTTTCAGACGACATTTACTGCGGGGGAAATACCATCACAGAACTTCAACGAAACTTCAGAAGACTACTACAATGCCTGGCCAATAGCGACCTCCAATTATCAGCCGCAAAAACGACCATCTGCCCGACAAGCACTGTCATACTCGGTTGGGTGTGGCACCTAGGCACCATCCAGGCCAGTCCACACCGCATCGCCACATTAGCCAGTTGCGACGTACCCGTGACATTAAAAGCAATGCGCTCATTCGTCGGAGCATACAAGATGTTAGCGCGAGTCGTCCCCGGCTGTTCGACGCTACTTGTTCCACTCGATGGCGTGACAGAATAAGAATACATTTATTGATTATTATTTGCAAGTTTTCAGTTGGATTGTACATACATTCACCATAAAATCCCCAAATCATAGAAATACCATGCTGTTACAATACGACACAACATTATGTTACAATACTCATAAAACATGTTGTACTCAATAAAATAACGCAACAGTAAGGATACTTTTAAGTAAATTACACAAAATCGCCCCGTGACGCAACTAACTCAGTATTAGGCGCTTTAGATTAAAACGTGTACAATGCATTACTGTCTTTCATTAAAAATAAGATACTTTAAATACACTAAAATTAAATCGTTTAGTTTAAATATTAAAATTGACTGTTGAGACATACACTAAAATCATTAAGTGTTATGGCAGTGTACTAAACACCATGGAATTAATGAGTTTTTGTAGCGATTTGTGTTCGCCATTGAGGCGGGTAATGGAATGGTACTCTACGGTACTCTATATTGCCTTCCGTATCCCGGCTAACAGATCTTTCTAGAACAATGCCATGCCATCTATATGTATAGTGATTAACTATTTGACCGTAACTGGTGGAACTTAATACGCCAGATGGCGATACTATCACATCCCCCTTCTTTCAAAGAAGTGACGTCTAACGATAGTACTATGCATACAAATTGTCTACAAAGCTAACTGCTAAGTAGGAAATAAATGTCCAAAGAAGACGTAATGTATCGTGATAACGTGTCACTCTACATGTCTCTATGAAACGTTCAAGAATATCTAGAGCTCAAGCCAGCGGGGTGGTCGCACACTTCTCCCCGACCTCGTCCGGTAGACGGGTTCTGGCGCGAACGAGACGCGCCTCTCCGATCTCGGGGGTGGTGCTGATGGGACGACCTCGGGTGTGGCATCCACACTCTCTTCCGGTACGGGGTCTTGACGGATGGGTTGATCGACCGCTGGTCCGTCCTCGTGATCGCTCAGAAAGTAGTAACGCTCACCTGTCGTGCGAATGTGGCGTCGATTTTGTCTCACAGTGCCCCCGTTGGGGCGTATTACGTCGTATGATCTCGGATCGGTAAGCACCACTTTGACGATGGCTAGCTGCCGGGAGCCAGTGACGTGGTCGCGAACTCGTACATGCTGCTCTGGTCTTAGGTCTGCCAGCTGGTGTGTACCTCGCGACTCGTGGTAGAGCGTCTTGTTGTCGCTCAAGCACTCGCTGCCGCCCATCGTCTCGATCGGTGCGAGTGTTTCGTAACTGTGTGTGAATGTTCGTCTTTAGTCTTCGTGAGTAGAGGAGTTCCGCTGGTGACGGTAGCCGACTGTCTATCGGCGTCGTACGCAGTAATAGCAGTGCCATCGCCTTGTCGAGTCGTGTCGCCTCGGCCTTCTTCAACGTACGCTTCACCGTTTGAATCTGTCTCTCTGCGAACCCGTTCGATTGGGGGAAATGGGGGCTTGATGTGATATGGTTGAATGCCCATTCCCTGGCGAACTGGCGGTACTCGTTACAGCTGTACTGCGGGCCGTTGTCGCTGATGGCGGTGTCCGGTGGCCCGTGTTCACTGAAGATCTCCTTAGTCAGCTCAATGACTGCGTGACTTGTCATTGCTCCCTCTACCTTCCTCACAAACGAGAACTTTGAGTAGTAGTCGATCATTATCAGGTAGTTGCGTGTTCCGATGGAGAAAAGGTCGGTGCCCACTGTCTGCCATGGACGTGTTGGCACGTCGTGTTGCAACAGTGGTTCAGCCATCTGTGCTCGTTGCATCTCTTGGCACGCTCCGCACTTGTTCACCATGCGATGTCAGTGTTCATCGTGCCCCAGTACACGCATGTGCGAGCTCGTAGGCGAGTCTTCTCGACCCCCTGGTGTGCCGCGTGTAGTTTCTTGAGTATACCAGGTTGTAACGTCTTGGGCACCATCACACATTCACCTTTAGAGATGATTTCATCTGCAACTGACAGCTCATCTCGGAATGCCCAGTACTTCCGGAGATTCGAAGGTACTTGGTTCCTCCTGTCGGGCCATCCTTTGACAATCACCGACTGTAGGTCTGTCAACTCGGGGTCTTGCCGTGTCTCTAGGCGAATCGTCTCCAGTCACGATGTGGAGAACTGGACCGGGTGGAGTTGCACATCTAGCTGTATCTGCTCATCGTTGTCGCACGGCTGGCGGGACAGTGCATCGGCTAATAACATCTCCTTGCCCGGCCTGTACTTGATCTTGACCGCGTACGGCTATACTCTCAAGAGCATCCGTTGGAGGCGCTGCGGAGCTGCCACCAAGTTCTTCAAGTGTATGATCTCGAGTGGTTTGTGGTCGGACTCGATGGTGAAAGCCTTCCCGAACACATAAGTGTGGAACCTTTCACATCCGAAGACGACTGCTAGCATGTCTCACTCAATGTTCGCGTACCTCTGTTCACAGCGTAGTGGTGATGTGTGCTTGGACAAGTTGGGTGTGAACGGCGACATATAGGTCGCGATGCCGAGGAACTCTTGTAGCTGTGTGACGTTCTCTGGTGTTTTCATCCCTTGGATGCCGGAGATCCTCTCTGGGTCTGGGTGGACACCTCGTGCGTCGAACACCAGTCCGAAGAACCTCCTACTCGGCCGCTTTATCTCGCACTTCGCCAGGTTGAAGACTAACCCGTGCTGTCTAGCCGTTCTCATCAGGTGGTGCAGGTTCTCATCGTGTTCCTCTGCTGTCTTCCCGAAGACGCCGACGTCATCGGCGATGCCGATCGTCCCAGGGCATTGCTCGAGAATGTAGTCCATCCGTTCTTGGAATATGTCCTGGCTCAAGTTGAGTCCGAACGGCAACCTCTTGAAGCAGTACCGGCCGAAGGGGCTGTTGAAGGTCGTGAGACGCCTCGACTCTTCATCCAACTGTACCGACCAGTATCCGTGTCGTGCATCTAGCTTCGAAAATGTCACTGAGCCGGCCAACTTGTGCGTGATTTCGTCTAGCGTCGGTGTGAGGCAGTGAGGACGTTTGATGGCCTTGTTCAAGTCCTTCGGGTCTAGGCAGATGCGTAATCGTCCGTTTGACTTCCTGCTGTATACTATACTGGAGACCCAATCCATAGGCTGTGTCACCTTCTCAATGACTCCGAGTTCCAGCATGTCGTTTATCTCTCGTTGCACCTCGTCTTTCAGGTGTATCGCGCATCGTCTTGGCGCATGGATGACAGAGGTCACATTGGGGTCAAGAGTGATGTGGAAGTCACCGCTGAACTTTCCAATTCCCTGGAATCGGTCCGGGTAACTTCTCAGCAGATCTTCCTTCGATCTGATGACGTCATCGGGTGATTTACGAGTGACCTCGCAGTGCATCGTCACGAGTTCCAGCGATCGACACGATGGCAGCCCCATGATGACTGGGCCAGGCGTGTCGGCGACATAAAACTCAACCTCGCAGCTCTTCTGGTTGTGCGCACATTGCAGTGTCATCGTCCCGTGTTGCGGGATGCGCTCACCGTTGTACGCGGTCGGTACCGTGGAATTCGCTCGAAGACAGGTGGACATGGGTAGCCTTCAGCGTCCAGGTTTCCGGGGGTACATTCGTTTGTATACCCGGAGAGGGAGAACGTTTCCCTGCGCCCCTGTGTCGACTTTGACTTTGAGGATCGCTGGCCTCTTCTTCATCACGATGTCAAGGGACACGAAGACTTCGTTGCGCGTGTCCTTCTGTGCGTGGATCGAGTCAAAAACTAAAGTCTCGAAAGGTTCGTTGATCTGCTGCGCACTGTCTATGTTGTCGATTGTGGTCGGGTTGTCACCTCGACCTGCTGGTCTCCTTCTCGACGTTGTCCTTCTAGCCGGGGTGTCGTGACGACGTGTCGGTCTGGAGCTTGCATCCGATCTGCCGCGTCTCACGTCGTTGGCCGTGCAGACCGCCTTCCATTGATTGGCTCGGCCGCACGCCAAACACTTGCTGCCGTAAGCTTGGCAGCTGCCACGACCGGTGGGGTGTCTCCTCCCGCAATAATTGCAGGCTGACGTCTGACGGCTGTCTGAGTGTTGCTGTTGTCGTAAGTGGCGCTGTTGGCGGACATGGTGGACGGTCGCTCCGTCATTGAACATCTGCATGTTTGCCACCGTCGCCTCATAAGTCCTCGCGGTGTCCATCGCACTATCGAGGGTCAAGGCCGCATCGCGTCCCAATAGCTTCTCCTGTATCTTCGGATGTCTGACGCCCGCGATCAACTGCTCTATCAGCCGCTCGTCAGTCTCTCTTGTGTCACTGAATTGACACTTTTTTGCCTGCAGCTTGCACCGTGTCATAAATTGGTCTATGCTCTCGCCTGTCGCTTGCCTATATTTCTGGAGGTGGAAGCGATTTAGTCAGAAGTTTGTTTTAGGCTCAATAGTGTTTTTGAAGCCATTCCACAACACATCTAGCTTCCCATTGTTATCTTCCGAGATATTCCACGTATTATACATGCGTAGGCCTTCCTGGCCGACCCATAATAACACGTACGTCACCCGTGTGACCTCATCTTTCTTTGCTAGAGGGCCACTGAATATCAACTCGCAATACTGACGAAACTCATAGCAAGCATTTGGCAAATCTGCTGCCGACCAGTTCATGTGCGGAGGTTCAATGCCTGAAAGGTCTCCCATAATCGAAATGTAAGACAATTCACTTAGCATTGATTCAGACTAGACTCAGACGTGCGTCGTTGTCGTTCAAAGTCTCATTTCTCGGTCGATCTCCGACGAAAGAGTGCCGCTTGGCGTGAGTTTGTATCTACAGGGTTCCTTGCCGGCTGCCACCATGGAATGGTACTCTACGGTACTCTATAATAATCAGACAACGTGTGTTGTAACATAACTGTTTAATTACTCATGTCAACATCGTGGTGCATCCGGGCGGAAGTGCTTTCCGTATCCCGGCTAACAGATCTTTCTAGAACAAAGCCATGCCATCTATATGTATAGTGATGAACTATTTAACCGTAACTGGTGGAACTTAATACGCCAGATGGCGATACTATCACAAATAACTTATTGAATGATCTTAGTGTATACGTCACATTTCGAGTATTTGATAGTAGCGTATTCAGTTTGTGGTCACTACACTTCATTCTAGCGAAATACGTTTTACACAATTCATTGCGACTATCATGCAGCGTTGGTAAGTTTACCATCTCCAGAATATCCTCGTACACACAACAAGAAAATATAGTTTTGAGTCACTTTTTGTTATTATCTCGATGTTGTCCGATCAGTATTTAGGCATGTTCGTGTGCCGTACCGGGCAGGCATATTCAACTACTGAAGTCGCATGTCCCCAATGAACATTTGTAAAGTTTACAAGTTTATGGTTTCAATGAACACTAGTAGATGTGGACATTTGTGTGTGAATTTTAATGTACTGTACATTAGAATTATCATTTTAATAAACCCTGGTTATTTAAAGCATTTTTGTGTATTTTTTTCACATTGACCACTTGTGTAATATTGTAGTTTTGACAATGTAGTATACACTGCTTCTGATTTTTGTGTGATATGAAAATTATATGCTTTTTCAGTTATGTGCAGGGAACTGTATGCTTACACTTTTTATTAATAAAATTCCAAATGTAATGTTTCTATGCACTATGTTTGTGATTTTCTATAAAATTGAAGTTACTGGATTAGACAAAAACAGTGTGAAAGTACACTAGATTGCACCACAAACAATTATGTCTTTAACAAAGTTCCAATCCTTTCTTCCCCAGTTTGCCGCGTCGCACGCAAATATTCCTCTGAAATGACTTGCTTCCTCTCACATGCCTGTATAGTTACGCCGAGAACTTTTGCTTGAGTTACTCTCTCAATATCTGTCCCATTTATATCAATAAACGGCAGGGATTCTATAAATGTTCTATCTTTACCGAAACATATAACCATTTCTTTTGTCTTACTCATATTGATGCGCATGTCATTATTACTAGACCATCACTCAATAATGTTGGCAGAATCCTGTATAACAGATAACATACTTTGATTGCATAGTTCAAATATATTGCAATCGTCAACATATTTAAACATAGGACAAGATGTTTGCAAATCATTGATATGAAGCACAAAGTGTTTTGGTCCTGACAAAGTTCCCTCGGGAACGCCCCCATTAGGGTAGCCTGGCTTTGACACCGCGTCGCCGATTTTTACTCTCTGTTTGCGGTCTAGTAGAAACGCTGCCATCCATCGGACCAAGTGTGGTGGTACTTCCATTGCAATAAGTTTCTGTATTAGTATATCATGGTTAATTAGATCAAATGCTTTGCTGTAGTCGAGAAATAGCACTCTTACAAAATTGCTCTTTACATCGGTGGTTTCGTACCATTTGTGAAACATTCCAACAAGAGCATCCGTGGTACCAGTCCCTAACATACCTCCAAACTGCTTGTCGTCTATTTGTGGTTTAACATAAACATCGACCCACTTTAGCATTAGAGATTCAAAAACCTTAGCCAGAATTGGTGTAAGCGTTATAGGTCTAATGTCATTTTCAACTGTCACTAAAGGGTGTTTCTTCGACAACGGAATAACGGTTGCTGATTTCCACAATTTTGGGAATACACCTTCCCTGAGCGAGCTGTTGAATATTGCAGTGACCGGTGCCGCAAGAAGGTGCGAACAGTTTTTCAAAGCCCATGGTGGTATATTGTCCGGACCCGTGGCTTTGTTCACTTTTACCTTACTAAGTGCCAACTCAGTGCCAGTCATGCTGATGGTGAATTCAGCTGGAAGTGGTTCCTTAATGTCAAAGATAGGGTGGGAAGTCTGCAATATCGGTAAGTCTTCACTCACCGACACGGAGAACGCATTCATGGAGTTGACTAAGCTGACTACATCTCCACCAGTAATTTTATTTGCCAGCCCCAGCATCTCGTTGCGACTGCCAAATGCGGTTCCCATGAGTGACTTCGTGTGCTTCCACCAGTCGCGTGACGATGTTTCCTCATTTGATGCTATTTTAGATTGATAGAACTGATGTCGTAATTTAGGTGCTGCGCAATTCACTAAATTCCGGAATTTATTGGCCCGTTCCGTGTCACCTGCCTTGCGAGTACGTTGTCTCTGTCTAATGAGGTGTCGGAATACATCTGTGACCCACGGTTTGTCTGTGCTGTGACGTGACACAGTCTTGTACGGACAGCACGTATCCAGTAAATGGTCCATGGTTTCTTGGAAGAGATTAAACTGTTCCTCGCACGTAGGCAATGTGTACATATACTCCCATCTTGTGATATGATGTTCCCAATTCATCAAGCACTGTCGGATAGCCGTACACAGGTGACATGTTAGACCACATTTTATCCAAAATTGCACAATTACGCGTGGCTGTCTTAACAAGCTGCTCGTATAAATAATGTGTCCGTAAAAACGTGTCCTTGAATTGATTAAAATCACCACTGATAATGACACCACAATCTGGGCTACGTCGCAAAACTGTGTCCAGACTAGTTATCAAGAACTCTCGCATAGAGCCATTGTCAGCACCAGGTGGGTGGTAGATGCACGCTAAAATAATGCATGAGTATTTTCTTGGTACTTTCTCAGGCTTCATTTTAATCCATATCACTTCGTGTTCAGAATCTTCAATATCATGTAACCGGTCATACGCAATGGTCTCGGCCACATAACACGCCACTCCCCCGCCTCCTTTAACCACGCGGTCCTTTCGTTCACAACTGAAGCCTGCCAAACCGACAGATTCCGTTGACATGTAACTCTTGAACCAGGTTTCTGTGACACACACGCAGCCCACGTTGTTCGTGCGTGCTACCGCGATCAATGCATCTGATTTCTCAATACTTAGTGACCGAGCGTTGAGACTCAGAATCGTTGGTAAGCCCCACCGTGGATTGATCGCAAGCGTGACTAAATTGTCTGCATTCACACCTGTTGTTCTGTGTTGTGGTATGCTTCGGCAACGGGTGATTATAGGTTGAATATTGAGAGCTCCGTATTCCGTACATGGCATAGTCATGTTATTTCGTCCGATTACCTAGTCCCTTTCGTATGATGTTTGCTTTTGTGGCCCTTTTGACCACATACAAAGCACGACACAGCATTCTCATGGCGACAAGTCTCGGTGACGTGATTTGTCTCACCACACTTGTTACACTGGCGAACAATACGCACGTGGCCAGCAGTTGCACGGTCACCCGCATTAGAAGGGCGAATAGCGTGCGTACCTCGGTCCTGTTTCGGTGGTCGTTTCCCAGTTGCTCTCGGCGTATAGCGGCTCCCTTTTACCAATGGATGACCAGATGGCGCTCTGCGTCGCTGTTTCGTCGACCTGTTACCAGTTGATTTGGACTCATTGTAGCTCTTCTGCGAATAGGATCGCCGCTGCGCTTCTCCTTCTCGATGGTTACGGAGTATTAGTGACAGGTTGCTCATCAGCTTGTTCATCCCGAACGCAGAAAGACTGGTACCATCACTTTGGAATGCTGACGTGTCGCAGGATCCATCACGAAACAAGAAGTTTTGATCGTTGTTAACGAACCGGGTCCCCGTGTCACTACACTTATCTATCAGAAAACTATTAATTTCCTTAATATTGTCTTCTTGTGTCCCTGTTGTGTCGGGGAAGACACTGGTAATCGTCACTCGGTTGATGTTCTCTGTTGCTTTGGTGATGAGGTCGCTGAAATCTTGCTTCACTTCCTCTATATCCGAGTGATCCATGACTGCATTGCCACACACGATAGTTAGTTCGTCCGCCTCTTTGCACGCCTCGCCCCACTGGACAGCTACTAGTATGTCTTTTGGAGTAGCTCTGTATGCCTTGTGCAAGGCCACCTGTTCGTTGTCCGCAGTGGTGGCCTTATGAATGTCACGCCCAATCTGGTTATCAACCATGAAAACACTGCGTGGTTTCTCACTTGTCACTGCGGCGAAGAATTTTCGCTCAGTATGCGCCTGTTTTAAGCTTACCATGTCCGATGATAGTTTGTCAAGCTTGTCATGTACCATTCTGATAACGTTGTTATGGTTTATTTCATCCTGTAGAGTTGCAACTTGCTCGATTAGAGCAGTGTTGTCATTCCTGATGGCATCATTTGTGTTGGGCTGCTTCTTCACCAGTTGAATTAATTCCACATTGTTTTCATTTAACTGTACTGTTTAGCGCTTCGATTTGTGATACAGTGTTAACCAGTTGCAGGACAACACTACGCAGTTTTCTGCATGCGTGGCAGCTCCACAGGCCAATAATCTCCTCTGGCTGTTCTCCAACGCATTCGTAATGCACACACAGTTGGCACAGGTGGCATTGCACCATAATGTCAGTTTCGTTGCCCCTGTGTCTGTACTGTGGGATGCAGAACGATGAATTTGCCTTTTGTGCTCTCCTCTTTGCCTTTACCCCATGATTAGTAGGGGGATCCGCTATCACAGAGAGCTGTGTTGATGTTTGAGCCGGCAAAAGTCAAGTTAGCCAGCATGGCGTCAGTGACGGTGAGTTCTAGTTCTAGTTCGTCAAGACAATGGTCGCTTTCTGCCGTTGTGTCACTCGCCGTGAACAGTGTTTCCACCGAGCGTCTCATAGTCAGCCCGCCTCGCCTGCCACTAGGTGGCCCGCGCAGCGGGGTGACACGCTCAGCTCGCGTCAAGTTCATCGTCAATACACCATGCAGCACTGATACGGGACGGCCGGCAAGTCACAGCAGTAGTCACTCAAGCGTGGCGGTAGCCTACGTCACTGGCCACTCGTATGATTGCGAAATCACCATTCACTGGGCGATATACGGTGGTATTTTTACAGACACTTCATATATTGCTCAATTTGACATTGAAATTATATTTTAAAAGTACACGCCGATATCTACATACAATGTTCACCCAACTGGCGTGAGACTGTCCAGCTTGACTTCGGAAAGGTTCTTACCGAATGACACACTGTCGGAAAGTAAATACCAGGTCAACCAATTCGAACGATGCGACTTGCCGGACGCCAATCAAACGACCGCATAGAGTGGACATACACGCTACATGAAGCGTTCAAACGCGCACAGGACAAGCTACACACGAACAAAACGATAGCTCTACCACGACCGGAAGATGAGCTGTGGGTCGTAACCGACGGATCAGTGAAACAGTGCGGCATAGCAGCCACAATGTAATAGTAGTAGTAATATTTTATTAGAGTCTCACTCCACGTATACATGCATTAAAATACAAGACAAATAAATACATTACATTCAAAGTTAGCACTGTATGCAAAGACCACTCAAAAAGAGTTATGAGAGACTTGTAAAACAAAAATGTACAAATAAACACAGTAATAATTTTATAAACGTGCTATTATTTTCTTGTATTGTGTAATCTTGTGTGCAGTATTATTTGGAGGATGCTGGCAGTTTTATTTATTATATTGTCATTACTCAATAAATATACACATTTATCTTGATCATTCATACTGGAAAAAGCTGGATCATTCATTGTTGCATAGCCTATTAGTTCTTGTCGTTCGTTAAAATATAAAGAGCATTTCATTAAAACGTGAAACTCATTTTCTATTTCATTCGTGCAAGTATAACACGTCCTAGCTTCAGGTGGGGGGTAATTTCGTCCAAAACGCATGTATGTCATGCAGAAAGGCATGCCGAAATTTGCCGGCTTCTTTAGCGCCAAATTACCCGGTCGACTGGTCAAATGGTTACCATGTGAGATAGAAGCACTGTCAATCGCTGCGGCCATCAAACATTTCAGCCCCTACATAGTGCAGTCAAATCACAAGGCGTCTGTCCTTACCGACAGCAAGCCATGCGTACAGGCATACGAGAAGCTGTGCCGCGGCAAATTTTCAGTCAGCCCGCGCGTGTCGACATTCTTATCAGTCGTCAGCAGATACCAGGCATCAGTCCGACAGTTAGCTGGATCAGATAACATTCCATCTGACTTCGCGAGTCGTAACGCACCCACGTGCACTCACCGACACTGTCAAATCTGCACGTTCATCAAACGTATGGAAGACTCCGTCGTTTAGTGTATAACCGCTCAAGATATAGCATCCGGAAAAGCAGGCGCTTCCATTCACTAGCAAATCAGCGTGGCTCGGTATTCAAAGTGAATGTCCAGACATGCGTCGTACGCATGCACATCTCACGCAAGGGACGCGACCATCAAAAAAGATAACAAACGTTAAAGACGTTAAACGCTATCTCAATGTTGCAACTGTTGCTCGAGGTGGCCTCTTAGTAGTACGCCGTAACGATCCATTTAGCCAAGCACGTGACTGTATCATCGTTCCCCAATCAGTTCTCGACGGCTTGATAACTGCGTTACACATCCAGTTAGATCACCCTTCCACATACCAACTGAAGCAAGTGACGCACCGCTATCTCAATTTTAGTTTGTTTACAGCGCTTTGAGCATTTTAATGGAAATTGCGCGTTATAAGAAATAAATAGTATTATTATTTATTAGAACAGTTGAAACTCAACAAAGCATGTACAGTCAAGTGTGTGTTAAGCATACCATCGCGTTGTTTTGCATTAATGAATGTAACTTTATTTATATACATGTGTGACACTTTATTGACATTTGGCAGACGGCGACTTGAAAGAAGTCATGCAAAAAGTAGACGAAACATCCGAGACAAGCGAAGCTGAAGGTGACTTATCAAATCAATCATGCGATATCAGGGCTTATTTTTTTTAAACATAAATGATGCTCTCTTAGTGTTGAGAAAGGTAATTCAATATTTGAATTTGAAACAATAACAACTCTAATGAGAACATTTATACCATTTTCGTCATACTCATAGTACTCAATAGTGTTATTAATTGTGGTTTCTTGCTGTCACCAAACATGGACTATGAGCAATTAAATCAAAAATTAACTCGATATATATTGTCGATCCATTAGACTATTATTGCCATATTAGTGCATTTAGGTATACCCCAACTGGATTAATTGAAACTGTACATTGGTTCCAAAATGAAAAGAACAAGGAAAAGAGAAACCTGGAGCAGAGAACAATTGCGGCTGTTGCTGGCTTGAACAATGTACTGCTCTCCCGTCTTCCTGGAAAATCTGAAATTGCGAACTTGCAACGCCAACATCCATTTCTGCAAATGCAAAGCTGGAAGAACATAAAATATTATCTTATGAATAATCGTTCTAAGCTTTTGAAGCTGTAGTATAATAAGGCCGTGTTTGAATTGTCGCAAAAGTGTTTTTTTGTGTTAATAATGTTTGCTAAACTGGTGTTGCGAGTCGTCCGCTTACCCGACATTCGTTGCCGCGACTCAATGTTAAAATCGGTTCAACAACTGTTACGTCGGTCAAATGGATAGGCGAATCAGGTTTTGCGGACCAGCGTACATTGTACGATTGATCCATGTTATATCAAATAAACATAAGATTCGCGACACAAGTTCAGTAATGTACACTTAGCATTACAGTTGAAACTCATCAAGGCAGGACAGTAAAAACGCCAAAAACTAGCCTTCCTTAACTCATTTAAAACCGTATAATACATTGAGTACTGGGCCTAAATGAAAGTCATCTGCACATGCTGTTGTAATATATTTATAAATCCATCTACACATAATTGTTCGGTTAGATGTCCTGCATGTTACATATCTTCACGAAACCTAGACGGATATCAAGCTACACACTAACTAGATTAACCACAAACGGGAATGTTTGTTACCCTTTTGTCTCCGTCACGTAAGTTACAAGAAAATGCCATGTAGGTTACGCGTGTGGAAATGAATTCCCATTCGATGTTTTATCTTGTCTAACGCAGTAGTACATTGAGTATTCACGGGAACAACATGTCCCATCTGAAAGTGCTCAACAAAAATTCACACATTACACCAAAACGGTATTGTCAAGGGCACTCTTTCGGATGGTAATGGCGGATAGATCTTTAATTTGTATAGCTTGATATCAGTCTAGATTTCGTGAAGATTTTTAACATGCAGGACATTTAATTGGGGTAAGACCATATTAAGGATCCATCCGACATTACCCTCCGAAAGATTGCACTTGAAAATACCGTTTTGGTGTGATGTGTGAATTTGTTCGAGCACTTTGACATGTGACATATTGGTCCCGTGAATACTGAATGTACCACTGCGTTAGACAAGATAAAACATCGAATGGGAATTAATTTCCAAACGCGTAACCTATCTGGCATTTTCTTGTAACTTACGTGACGGAGACAAAAGGGTAACAGACAATCCCGTTTGTGGTAAATCTAGTTATGTGTGTAGCTTTATATCAGTCTTCCTTTCGTGAAGATTTGTAACATGCAGGATCTACTTGGGGTAAGACCACATTAAGGATCCGTCCGCCGAAATAGTGCACTTGAAAATACCGCCAAGGTGTGATATGCGTGAATGTTTTTCGATCACTTTGACGTAGGACATGTTTGTGTCGTGAATACTGAATTAGACAGGATTAAACATCAAATGGGAACGAGTTTTCACACCCATAACTTACGTACTATTTTCTTGTAACTTACGTGACGGAGATGAAATGGTAACATACATCCCTTTGTGGTTAATCTAGTTATTTTGTTGATGTTGATGTTGATATTATCAGTCTAGCCTTCCTGCAGATTTGTAATATGCAGGACATCTATTTAGGGTAAGACCACATTAAGGATCCGTCCGCCGAAAGAGTGCACTTCAAAATACCGTCTTGGCGTGATATGCGTGAATGTTTTTTGATCACTTTGATATGGGACATGTTTGTCTCGTGAATACTGAATGTACAACTTCATTAGACAAGATAAAACATCGAATGGGAATTAATTTCCAAACGCGTAACCTATCTGGCATTTTCTTGTAACTTACGTGACGGAGACAAAAGGGTAACAGACAATCCCGTTTGTGGTAAATCTAGTTATGTGTGTAGCTTTATATCAGTCTTCCTTTCGTGAAGATTTGTAACATGCAGGATCTACTTGGGGTAAGACCACATTAAGGATCCGTCCGCCGAAATAGTGCACTTGAAAATACCGCCAAGGTGTGATATGCGTGAATGTTTTTCGATCACTTTGACGTAGGACATGTTTGTGTCGTGAATACTGAATTAGACAGGATTAAACATCAAATGGGAACGAGTTTTCACACCCATAACTTACGTACTATTTTCTTGTAACTTACGTGACGGAGATGAAATGGTAACATACATCCCTTTGTGGTTAATCTAGTTATTTTGTTGATGTTGATGTTGATATTATCAGTCTAGCCTTCCTGCAGATTTGTAATATGCAGGACATCTATTTAGGGTAAGACCACATTAAGGATCCGTCCGCCGAAAGAGTGCACTTCAAAATACCGTCTTGGCGTGATATGCGTGAATGTTTTTTGATCACTTTGATATGGGACATGTTTGTCTCGTGAATACTGAATGTACAACTTCATTAGACAAGATAAAACATCAAATGGGAATGAATTTTCATACCCATAACTTACGTACTATTTTCTTGTAACTTACGTGACGAAGATGAAAGTGTAACATACATTCCCCTTCATGGTTATTGTAGCTACGTGTGTAGTTTGAAATCAGTCTAGCCTTCGCGAAGATTTGCAACATGCAGGATCTATTTGGGGTAAGACCACATTATGGGTCCGTCAGCCGAAAGAGTGCACTTAAAAATACCGTCTTGGTCTGATATGCGTAAATGTTTTTCGATCACTTGTATATGGGACATGTTTGTCTCGTGAATACTGAATGTACTACTGCATTAGATAACATAAAACATCAAATGGGAATGGGTTTTCACACCCATAACTTACGTAGTATTTTCTTGTAACTTACGTGACGGAGATGGAAGGATAACATACATTCCCCTTTGTAGTTAAGCTATTTATCTGTGATGCTTTTTATCAGTCTAGCTTTCCTGCAGATTTCTAAAATACATAACATCTATTTGGGGTAAGACTACATAAAGGATCCGTCCGCCGAAACAGTGCACTTGAAAATACCGCCTTGGTGTGATATGCGTGAATGTTTTTCGATTACTTTGACATGGGACATGTTTTTGTCGTGAATACTGAATGTACTACTGTATTAGACAGTATAAAACACCAAATGGGAATGCGTTTTCACACCCATAACTTACGTACTATTTTCTTGTAACTTACGTGACGGAGATAAAAGGGTAACGTACATTCCCCTTTGTGGTTATTGTAGTTACGTGTGTAGTTTGCTATCAGTCTAGCCTTCGCGAAGATTTTTATCATGCAGGACATCTATTTGGGGTAAGACCACATTAAGGATCCGCCCGCCGAAAGAGTGCACTTAAAAATACCGTCTTGGTCTGATACGCGTGAATGTTTTTCGATCACTTTTACATAGGACATATTTGTGTCATGAATACTGAATGTACTACTGTATTAGACAGGATAAAACACCAAATTGGAATGAGTTTTTACACATATAACTTACGTACTATTTTCTTGTAACTTACGTGACGGAGTTGAAATGGTAACATACATCCCCTTTGTGGTTAATCTAGTTATTTTTGTTGATACTATCAGTCTAGCCTTCCTGCAGATTTGTAATATGCACGACATCTGTTTAGGGTAAGACCACATTAAGGATCCGTCCGCCAAAAGAGTGCACTTCAAAATACCGTCTTGGCGTGATATGCGTGAATGTTTTTTGATCACTTTGATATGAGACATGTTTGTCTCGTGAATACTGAATGTACAACTTCATTAGACAAGATAAAACATCAAATGGGAATGAATTTTCATACCCATAACTTACGTACTATTTTCTTGTAACTTACGTGACGGAGATGAAAGTGTAACATACATTCCCCTTCATGGTTATTGTAGCTACGTGTGTAGTTTGAAATCAGTCTAGCCTTCGCGAAGATTTGTAACATGCAGGATCTACTTGGAGTAAGACCACATTATGGGTCCGTCCGCCGAAAGAGTGCACTTAAAAATACCGTCTTGGTCTGATATGGGTGAATGTTTTTCGATCACTTGTATATGGGACATGTTTGTCTCGTGAATACTGAATGTACTACTGCATTAGATAACATAAAACATCAAATGGGAATGGGTTTTCACACCCATAACTTACGTAGTATTTTCTTGTAACTTACGTGACGGAGATGGAAGGATAAAATACATTCCCCTTTGTGGTTAAGCTATTTATCTGTGATGCTTTTTATCAGTCTAGCTTTCCTGCAGATTTCTAAAATACATAACATCTATTTGGGGTAAGATTACATAAAGGATCCGTCCGCCGAAACAGTGCACTTGAAAATACCGCCTTGGTGTGATATGCGTGAATGTTTTTCGAATACTTTGACATGGGACATGTTTGTGTCGTGAATACTGAATGTACTACTGTATTAGACAGGATAAAACACGGATATGAAATGGTAACATACATCCCCCTTTGTGGTTAATCTAGTTATTTTTGTTGATATTATCAGTCTAGTCTTCCTGCAGATTTGTAATATGCAGGACATCTGTTTAGGGTAAGACCACATTAAGGATTCGTCCGCCGAAAGAGTGCACTTCAAAATACCGTCTTGGCGTGATATGCGTGAATGTTGTTTGATCACTTTGATATGGGACATGTTTGTCTCGTGAATACTGAATGTACAACTGCATTAGACAAGATAAAACATCAAATGGGAATGAATTTTCATACCCATAACTTACGTACTATTTTCTTGTAACTTACGTGACGAAGATGAAAGTGTAACATACATTCCCCTTCATGGTTATTGTAGCTACGTGTGTAGTTTGAAATCAGTCTAGCCTTCGCGAAGATTTGTAACATGCAGGATCTATTTGGGGTAAGACCACATTATGGGTCCGTCCGCCGAAAGAGTGCACTTAAAAATACCGTCATGGTCTGATATGCGTGAATGTTTTTCGATCACTTGTATATGGGACATGTTTGTCTCGTGAATACTGAATGTACTACTGCATTAGATAACATAAAACATCAAATGGGAATGGGTTTTCACACCCATAAATTACGTAGTATTTTCTTGTAACTTACGTGACGGAGATGGAAGGATAACATACATTCACCTTTGTGGTTAAGCTATTTATCTGTGATGCTTTTTATCAGTCTAGCTTTCTTGCAGATTTCTAAAATACATAACATCTATTTGGGGTAAGACTACTTAAAGGATCCGTCCGCCGAAACAGTGCACTTGAAAATACCGCCTTGGTGTGATATACGTGAATGTTTTTCGATTACTTTGACATGGGACATGTTTGTGTCGTGAATACTGAATGTACTACTGTATTAGACAGGATAAAACACCAAATGGGAATGCGTTTTCACACCCATAACTTACGTACTATTTTCTTGTAACTTACGTGACGGAGATGAAAGGGTAACGTACATTCCCCTTTGTGGTTATTGTAGTTACGTGTGTAGTTTGCTATCAGTCTAGCCTTCGCGAAGATTTTTAACATGCAGGACATCTATTTGGGGTAAGACCACATTAAGGATCCGCCCGCCGAAAGAGTGCACTTAAAAATACCGTCTTGGTCTGATACGCGTGAATGTTTTTCGATCACTTTTACATAGGACATATTTGTGTCATAAATACTGAATGTACTACTGTATTAGACATGATAAAACACCAAATTGGAATTAGTTTTTACACATATAACTTACGTACTATTTTCTTGTAACTTATGTGACGGAGTTGAAATGGTAACATACATCCCCCTTTGTGGTTAATCTAGTTATTTTTGTTGATACTATCAGTCTAGCCTTCCTGCAGATTTGTAATATGCAAGACATCTATTTAGGGTAAGACCACATTAAGGATCCGTCCGCCGAAAGAGTGCACTTCAAAATACCGTCTTGGCGTGATATGCGTGAATGTTTTTTGATCACTTTGATATGGGACATGTTTGTCTCGTGAATACTGAATGTACAACTTCATTAGACAAGATAAAACATCAAATGGGAATGAATTTTCATACCCATAACTTACGTACTATTTTCTTGTAACTTACGTGACGGAGATGAAAGTGTAACATACATTCCCTTTCATGGTTATTGTAGCTACGTGTGTAGTTTGAAATCAGTCTAGCCTTCGCGAAGATTTGTAACATGCAGGATCTATTTGGGGTAAGACCACATTATGGGTCCGTCCGCCCAAAGATTGCACTTAAAAATACCGTCTTGGTCTGATATGCGTGAATGTTTTTCGATCACTTGTATATGGGACATGTTTGTCTCGTGAATACTGAATGTACTACTGCATTAGATAACATAAAGCATCAAATGGGAATGGGTTTTCACACCCATAACTTACGTAGTATTTTCTTATAACATACGTGACGGAGATGGAAGGATAAAATACATTCCTCTTTGTGGTTAAGCTATTTATCTGTGATGCTTTTTATCAGTCTAGCTTTCCTGCAGATTTCTAAAATACATAACATCTATTTGGGGTAAGATTACATAAAGGATCCGTCACCCGAAACAGTGCACTTGAAAATACCGCCTTGGTGTGATATGCGTGAATGTTTTTCGATTACTTTGACATGGGACATGTTTGTGTCGTGAATACTGAATGTACTACTGTATTAGACAGGATAAAACACGGAGTTGAAATGGTAACATACATCCCCCTTTGTGGTTAATCTAGTTATTTTTGTTAATATTATCAGTCTAGCCTTCCTGCAGATTTGTAATATGCAGGACATCTATTTAGGGTAAGACCACATTAAGGATTCGTCCGCCGAAAGAGTGCACTTCAAAATACCGTCTTGGCGTGATATGCGTGAATGTTTTTTGATCACTTTGATATGGGACATGTTTGTCTCGTGAATACTGAATGTACAACTGCATTAGACAAGATAAAACATCAAATGGGAATTAATTTTCATACCCATAACTTACGTACTATTTTCTTGTAACTTACGTGACGAAGATGAAAGTGTAACATACATTCCCCTTCATGGTTATTGTAGCTACGTGTGTAGTTTGAAATCAGTCTAGCCTTCGCGAAGATTTGTAACATACAGGATCTATTTGGGGTAAGACCACATTATGGGTCCGTCCGCCGAAAGAGTGCACTTAAAAATACCGTCTTGGTCTGATATGCGTGAATGTTTTTCGATCACTTGTATATGGGACATGTTTGTCTCGTGAATACTGAATGTACTACTGCATTAGATAACATAAAACATCAAATGGGAATGGGTTTTCACACCCATAACTTACGTAGTATTTTCTTGTAACTTACGTGACGGAGATGGAAGGATAAAATACATTCCCCTTTGTGGTTAAGCTATTTATCTGTGATGCTTTTTATCAGTCTAGCTTTCCTGCAGATTTATAAAATACATAACATCTATTTGGGGTAAGATTACATAAAGGATCCGTCCGCCGAAACAGTGCACTTGAAAATACCGCCTTGGTGTGATATACGTGAATGTTTTTCGATTACTTTGACATGGGACATGTTTGTGTCGTGAATACTGAATGTACTACTGTATTAGACAGGATAAAACACCAAATTGGAATGAGTTTTTACACATATAACTTACGTACTATTTTCTTGTAACTTACGTGACGGAGTTGAAATGGTAACATACATCCCCCTTTGTGGTTAATCTAGTTATTTTTGTTGATACTATCAGTCTAGCCTTCCTGCAGATTTGTAATATGCAGGACATCTATTTAGGGTAAGACCACATTAAGGATCCGTCCGCCGAAAGAGTGCACTTCAAAATACCGTCTTGGCGTGATATGCGTGAATGTTTTTTGATCACTTTGATATGGGACATGTTTGTCTCGTGAATACTGAATGTATTACTTCATTAGACAAGATAAAACATCAAATGGGAATGAATTTTCATACCCATAACTTACGTACTATTTTCTTGTAACTTACGTGACGGAGATGAAAGTGTAACATACATTCCCCTTCATGGTTATTGTAGGTAAGTGTGTAGTTTGAAATCAGTCTAGCCTTCGCGAAGATTTGTAACATGCAGGATCTATTTGGAGTAAGACCACATTATGGGTCCGTCCGCCGAAAGAGTGCACTTAAAAATACCGTCTTGGTCTGATATGCGTAAATGTTTTTCGATCACTTGTATATAGGACATGTTTGTCTCGTGAATACTGAATGTACTACTGCATTAGATAACATAAAACATCAAATGGGAATGGGTTTTCACACCCATAACTTACGTAGTATTTTCTTGTAACTTACGTGACGGAGATGGAAGGATAAAATACATTCCCCTTTGTGGTTAAGCTATTTATCTGTGATGCTTTTTATCAATCTAGCTTTCCTGCAGATTTCTAAAATACATAACATCTATTTGGGGTAAGATTACATAAAGGATCCGTCCGCCGAAACAGTGCACTTGAAAATACCGCCTTGGTGTGATATGCGTGAATGTTTTTCGATTACTTTGACATGGGACATGTTTGTGTCGTGAATACTGAATGTACTACTGTATTAGACAGGATAAAACACGGAGATGAAATGTTAACATACATCCCCTTTGTGGTTAATCTAGTTATTTTTGTTGATATTATCAGTCTAGCCTTCCTGCAGATTTGTAATATGCAGGACATCTATTTAGGGTAAGACCACATTAAGGATCCGTCCGCCGAAAGAGTGCACTTCAAAATACCGTCTTGGCGTGATATGCGTGAATGTTTTTTGATTACTTTGATATGGGACATGTTTGTCTCGTGAATACTGAATGTACTACTGCATTAGATAACATAAAACATCAAATGGGAATGGGTTTTCACACCCATAACTTACGTAGTATTTTCTTGTAACTTACGTGACGGAGATGGAAGGATAAAATACATTCCCCTTTGTGGTTAAGCTATTTATCTGTGATGCTTTTTATCAGTCTAGCTTTCCTGCAGATTTCTAAAATACATAACATCTATTTGGGGTAAGATTATATAAAGGATCCGTCCGCCGAAACAGTGCACTTGAAAATACCGCCTTGGTGTGATATGCGTGAATTTTTGTCGATTACTTTGACATGGGACATGTTTGTGTCGTGAATACTGAATGTACTACTGTATTAGACAGGATAAAACACGGAGATGAAATGGTAACATACATCCCCCTTTGTGGTTAATCTAGTTATTTTTGTTGATATTATCAGTCTTGCCTTCCTGCAGATTTGTAATATGCAGGACATCTATTTAGGGTAAGACCACATTAAGGATTCGTCCGCCGAAAGAGTGCACTTCAAAATACCGTCTTGGCGTGATATGCGTGAATGTTTTTTGATCACTTTGATATGGGACATGTTTGTCTCGTGAATACTGAATGTACAACTGCATTAGAAAAGATAAAATATCAAATGGGAATGAATTTTCATACCCATAACTTACGTACTATTTTCTTGTAACTTACGTGACGGAGATGAAAGTGTAACATACATTCCCCTTCATGGTTATTGTAGGTACGTGAGTAGTATGGAGGATACACACACACGAAGACACGCCCCCTTTTGTATCTAGGTACGTGCATAAAAAACGTCAATTTCAAAATCGGGAACCTACTTATAAAAAAAAGATCAAAGGCTTTTGTGTAACCTGAGTGGAATCGGGAACCTAGTTATAAAAAACGTGATTGATGGCCTGTCACTTTTGTGTTGAATGACAGGCGCCCTCTAGCGATTAATAACAGCGTCCCTAGTTACGTGATAACGCCATCTAGCGATTAACCCAAGTCACACCTAGCGATCAACGTCCTAAGCGATCAACGACTAGCGATCGAAGCTGTAACCACTCATAGAAGCCGGCGCCTGTCCTGGGAGCGCGTACGACTAGGGATCGAAGGTCCGAATCCGTACGTCGGCCCTATCTGTGACTATATAAGCGGTAGCGGATTTTATCGGTAGTAGTCATGTTGTCATCGTCGGAACGTATAAAGTTTGGCGGGTCGCGCTCCTTCTTGTCGAATATGTACAGGTGCCGATTGACGGCGTACGGTCGGGTCTTCCGATCCGTCGAGCACGCCTATCAGTATAGGAAAGCGCTATTCAACGAAGACCTCGCATGCGCCGCGTGTATCAAAAGAGTGCGATCGCCCTACGCAGCGAAACGACTCATTTACGGTATTCGAAAAAAGAGAACGGGAACCGAATGGAACGTCGTTAGGGTCGCTTGTATGAAGGGGCTGTTGATGAGTAAGTTTGGTGGGGAGTTGAAGGCCGAATTGGTGGAGTGGGTGCCGAGTAGGGAGGGTTTCTGGGGTACCAGGATTGGTGACGTCGAGGGCGAGAACAAGCTCGGTAAACTGTTGATGGAGGTGCGCACCTTTTATAAAGACACGTAAAAAACATCAGCCAGTATCAGTCGTGAAAATGGGCGGACCGTTGTTGAAGCATCCGTTTACGTGTATAGTATCAGGGCCTACGGGATGCGGTAAGACGACGTTCGTCGACCGTCTGATACGAAGCGCTATGATCGATCCGGCGCCCGAAAAAGTCCTGTGGTGTTACGCGTCTATGTCTCCGGAAATAGAGTTCGTAGACGGCCTGCCGACTACGACGTATTTAGACGGTAAAAAGAGGACGCTTTTAGTACTCGAAGACCTCATGGAGGAAGCCGATAGCGGGGTGACGGCTCTATTTACAAAAAAAGTCATCATTGTAATACGTCGGTCGTACAACTCCGACAGAACATGTTTCCGAAAGGGGGAGAAAACCGCACAATCAGCCTGAACGCCCAATACCTGGCACTATTTAAGAACCCCCGAGACGTTGGTCAAGTAGGTCACCTAGCGAAACAGATGTATCCGGGAGAGGTCAAGTACATGATAGAGTCTTTCAAAGACGCGACGTCGACGGCGTACGGCTATCTCTTCGTCGACCTGAAACAGGAAACGGAAGAGTACATGCGCCTGCGTACGTGTATATTTCCGGACGACCCCCTTCAGTACGTCTACGTACGGAAGGGTGGTGGTCAACTATAAGTAGAGAGGGACGTCGCCGCGTACGCATTAGTCGGTATGACGGGAAGACGCGCGGTGGTAGCGGCGAAGCGACGACCGAAGGCGGCGACGACGTTTTCGGAGCAACGCCTGAAGAGACACATTTTCGCCCTGCAGTTGATGGATAGACAGAAGCGGAACGTAGATCTGCGAAAAGCCGTGCTCGCCCACTCGGAGGTCGGTCTCATATGTAGTCTATGCGATTGCGCGTACAATATTCTGAGAGGGAACGTGAAGGTGTCGCCGAAGCAGAAACGCGTGTTGACGAAATACAGAGATCACCTGCGTGACTTGGTCAACAAACGAATTCCGGTGAAGCGGAAGCGAGCCATCTTGCAAACGGGGGCGGGTGGTTTTCTGACGGCCCTGCTAGCGCCGTTAGCGAGCACCGTTTTCCTGCCACTACTCAAACAGTTCATCGGGGGTTAATCGATGCAGTACGCGAAGAAGATGGCGTTGGTCGACCCGCGATTGGTGGAAAGTCTCCTTCAACCGCAGCAGTCGAGCAGCAGCACCCCCCGATCACGTGTACTGAGTAGCCTGGACAGCGACATGAAATATATTCTAGAGCGATCAGATTTATCCGAACGCGATAAGGTGGTGTCGTACAATCAGCTGCTGAGTCGCTACAACACTATAGAGGCGGCTCGAACGGCGCAACCGGTACGCGTGTCGATGGTCAACGCCGACGGCGGCGAGATACCGCCGCAGACCACGGCGGCGGCGCCACCATCGTCGGAGGCCGTAGAGCGCGAAATCGTAGCCAGCATGCCGAAAACGCTGAAAGGGAAGGCGAGTCTACTTATTGCGAAAATGAAAGCCGATCCCTTGTGTCGATGGAACGAACGCGGCGAATTCGTGTACGACGGTAAAACGATCGCGGGGAGTAACATGGTCGATCTAGTGAACGATCTCATGCGAACGAGAACGAAGACGACGCAGCCCTTAGGATGGCGCGCTTTCGGGTTGAGTATGAAGGGTATGAACATTCCTATGGAGTTCGTCGGCAACCCGCGCTATCGGGAATACATGGAGCGACGGCGGCGGCTGTCAAGAGAAGGAGAGGAGGAGACGGGATCGGTCAGTTCAGCGGGAAAGGCGGTGCGAAGACGACGTTCTAGAAAGAGAGCGTTGGACGGTTGGGAATCGATGTGACGATGCCGTCAATACAACGAAAGGTCGCCGTCGTCGGTCTCATCGTCATCACGGTTATCGCTCTCTATATAATAGTCGTCGTTCGTCGATCGTCGTCGTCGTCGTCATGGTGTCCGGGTGGAGTCGTCGTCCAAAACGAAACCTTCGAAAACGAAACGACGATGACGACGACGTTGAACTGAATGAACTCTACTTCGATCCGAAACGAGCGGGGAGTTACGGAGGTGTCGACGCGTTGCACCGGGCGTCAAAGGGGGGTCGACGACGCCCGGATGTCGAGAGGTGGCTAGCGGCGCAGGACGCTTATACTCTACACAAACCGGTTAAAAGACGTTTCAAACGACGTTGCGTTATCGTGGGCGGTCAAAACCAGCAGTGGCAAGCTGATCTGGTCGATCTGACTAGGTTAAAAAAACACAACGACGGTATAACATTTCTATTGACGGTCATCGACGTGTTTTCGAAGCGGGCGTGGTGCGTTCCGTTGAAGAATAAGTCCGGCGCATCGCTCGTCGCGGCCTTCGAGCGTCTGCTGAACGACGCGCCGCCACCGAACGCGCTGCAGACCGATAAGGGGACCGAGTTTCTGAATCGACCCCTGCAAACGTTCCTAAAGAGTCGCGGCGTTCATCATTTCGTGACGCATAACGTGGAACGCTTCAATAGGACTTTGAAAACGCGCATGTGGCGTTATTTTACGAAACACGAGACGCTGCGCTACGTAGAGGCGTTAACGGATTTCGTGCATTCGTACAACAACGCCTATCATCGAAGCATCGGTAGGACGCCGGCGAGCGTCGACGCGACGAATCAGGAGGCCGTATGGCAACGCCTGTACGGCGGCGGCGGCAGCTGTGGTATGGGAAAAAAACGAAACTTCGCGAAGGAGATCGCGTGCGTATCAGTAAGACGAGGGGTCAATTCAAAAAAGGATACATGCCTAATTGGAGCGAGGAGCTCTTCACCGTCGTAGAGGTGCATCCGTCCGAACCGCCCGTTTATCGCCTAAAGGACGACGCGGGGACACCGGTAGAGGGCGCCTTCTACGAACAGGAAGTACAACGCGTAGTCGTTCCGAAGGACAAACTGTATCGAGTGGAGGCGGTTCTGCAGCGGCGTCGTCGTCGCGGCGGCGGCTCGGAGGCGCTCGTGAAATGGAGCGGTTACCCGGCCTCCTTCAACAGTTGGATCGACGCCGCGGCGCTCGTGGACCTATAGCATGCGTTGGACGCGTCACGAGGAATGCTGGCGACTGCACGAGTCGTGCTTATGCGGGGGAACGTCGCTCCTCCCGTATAAGGGGCCCTGCTGTACCCGCAGACCGTAGTGGCGCTATGGAGGCGAGGGACGAACAGCAGCAGCCGAAGCAGAAGAAGAAGACTACCAAAGAGGACTCCGTCGACGCCGCTACTGGTACAGAGAAGTCGACGACGACTACCAACGAGGACTCCGTCGACGCCGTCGAGAACGCCGACGACTCCACCGTCCACGAACCCGATCCATGGCGGCTCTGCGGTAACGAATGCCCAAAGGCCGAAATCGTATTCCTCTGTCAGGTCATCGTCCTGTACTTCGTCATCGCCGTTAGTATATACAATTTAACGCGGGGTCAAGGCGACTCCAATCTGTGGACGGCGCTGTTGAGCAGCTGTGTCGGTTATCTGCTCCCGAGTCCGTCTATGAGCGGCGGCGCCGGTCGACGACGACGACGACACGATGGCGGTATCGTCTGACTTTTACCTGACGCTACCGAGCAACGCGTCTACGAAGCGGCACCCCGAAAATACGTTGACGCACTACATCACGACGCTACCGCGACGTTTCGACCTGGCCGGCGGAGAATGGGAATGCGGGCTGGTGACGCTACAGTACCCGCACACGTGGTACAACGTGAGAGAGGCGGATGCCACCTTCTACCTGTCGGCGCCCCGAGGTGAGGCGGGTTTTTTCACGACCATGGACGGTATCGGAATATACCGACAGGGTACGATTGGTCACGGTTTCTACAACAACGTTTTCGTGCTACTGCGCGAGATCAACGAGGCGCTAAGGAAATTGTGGACCGATAAGGTGAGGGTGTATCTAGAGTACAGCGGTGTCTCTAACCGAATGACGCTGCGTATGACGGCGGGTGTCGCCTTTACCCTACCCGATACGAGCCGTCTGAAGAGCGTGCTAGGTTTCCATAAGAACGTTATCGTAAGTCCGCCGATGATGGGTCCCGACCCGGAAGTCGTCGTTATCGAGACCACCCCCGCCTCGTACACGTTCGCGTACGAAGGTCGAAATACGGTGGATATGAAGGCGGGCGTCGACACCCTGTACGTGTACACGGATCTCGTGGAATCGCGCGTCGTCGGCGACGTGTACGCGCCGCTTCTTCGAAATATCGCCGTCTTCGGTACGAACGGTAGCGTTATTTCGGAAACGTTCGATCGCGTCCAATACATGAAGCTGCTGCGGCATCAATTCGATACGATCGAGGTCGATATAAGAGACGATTGCGGTCAACCGATACCATTCGAGCGGGGGAAGCTAGTGGCGACGCTTCACATCAGACGCTGTAAATCGAGATTGTTTTAACCATGCCGAACCCGTACGAGGACTACTACGTTCGACAGGTAGGCGGTCAACTACCGGTATTCATCGGCAGTCGAGGTCAGCGAGGACACGGTCTGGGTAATATTTTCGGGAGCCTGTTTCGAAGCGTCATGCCGCTTTTTAAGAGAGGCGCCATGGCGTTGGGAAAACGCGCGCTCAAAACCGGCGTGAACGTGGCGCGGGACGTCGTCGGCGGCGGCAATCTGAAAGCGTCGGTAAAACGACGCGCGAAGGAGGCCGGCGTCGATCTTCTCGACGGCCTATTGAAAGGGCCGGCGCCGAAGAAGAGACGGGTGAGAAAAAAAAACGCCTATAAAGAAGCAGCGTCGAACGGCGACGACAGTCAGTAGACGGAAGAGAGGACGTCGACCGGTCGATATTTTCGACGCGTAACGATGGCGTTCGTAAAGACAGCGTGCGAGGGCGTGAAGGCCGAACTGGACCTGTTCACCGGACCGGTGACGCAGAAGAGCATCGAGAGCAGTTATCGGACCGCCTACCAACCGCTGACGGCTCTCGACGCCGGCGGTCCTATCGAGTTCCTCATTCCGGGGTCGGGTAACGACTATACGGACCTGGCAAGCCTTCAAACGCACGTCCTCTTCAAAGTGGTTCAGGGGGACGGTACCGATCTGGCGGTCGGCACCAACGTGGCGCCGGTCAACAATTTCCTTCATTCGATGTTCAGTCAAATCGACGTGTCGCTGAACGGCACGCTCGTGACGCCGTCGACCAATACGTACGCGTACCGGGCCTACATCGAGACCCTGCTGAGTTACGGTAGCGACGCGAAACGATCGCATCTCACGGGGTCGTTGTGGTACAAAGACAGCGCCGGACATATGAACGCGCGCGGGGGCGATAACACCGGGTTCGTAGCGCGGCGCAATCTGACGGCGGCCAGCGCCGAGGTGGAGATGATGGGACACCTGCACGTCGACGCGTTTATGCTAAACCTCCTCCTACCGAGCGGCGTCGACACAAAAATACGCATGGTCCAGTCGAAGGACGCCTTCGCGCTCATGGGCGAGGCTGGCGCGCCGGGGTGGCGTATCGTGATACGCTCGATTTGCCTGTACGTCCGAAAAGTGAAGTTGAACCCGGAAGTCCAGCTGGGTCATATCAAAGCGTGGACTTTGGGAACGGCTAAGTTTCCGATGCGCCGCGTCGACTGCAAGTCGTTCTCGATAACCGCGGGTACGCTATCGCACACGCACGAGAACCTGTACATGGGTGCGATTCCGAAACGCATAATCCTGATGATGATCGACAACGCCGCCTACAACGGAGACTACACTAGAAATCCGTTCAACGCGCATCACAACGACATAACCTTCCTCGCGCTCAACGTCGACGGACGTCAAGTGCCGAGCAAGCCGCTGCAACCGGACTTTCCGCACCACCGTTACATACGAAGCTACATGAATCTCTTCGAGGCCACCGGAAAGGCGGGCGAGGACGAGGGGAACGACATATCGCGCTCGGACTTCGAGGCCGGCTACACCGTCTTCGCTTTCGACCTGACCCCCGACTGCTGCGACGGGGACCATTTCAACGTCGTGCGTCAGGGGAGCGTGGGCGCTGAAATGCAGTTCTCGACGCCGCTACCCCGACCGGTGAACGTCGTCGTGTACGCGGAATTCGAGACGGTGATGGAAATCGATCGGACCCGAAACGTCCTGTACGACTGTACCTCGTAATGGATACGTTCCAACTGCTGCGTCGCCTCGAACTCGACGCGTACGCTAAACGCATCGTCCTCGGCGTCGTACCTAAAGACGCGCTACTTACCACCACCGCCACCACCACTTACCCGATGGCCTTCGTGTGCAATACCGACGACGGCGGCGAACCGGGGGAGCACTGGGTGGCCGTCTACGTCGACCGCCAAGGCGTCGGCGAGTACTTCGATTCGTACGGTCTCCCGCCGCTGCACGCCGACTTCCGCGCCTTCCTGCACCGACACTGCGGCGACGCGTGGACGTACAACGACAAGAGACTGCAGAGCGTCGTCTCTAACGTGTGCGGACAATATTGCGTCGCCTACCTACTCCTCCGATGTCGCGGCATGCCGTTGACGACGTTCCAGAACATATTCGGCACCAATCGGGTGGCCAATGACTGTCTCGTATTCGATTGGCTAAAACCATTGCATTAACACTTCGCTTTTACGTGTATAGTAGTAATAAAAAACAACGACGATGAAATGTACGCACTTGTGTTTGTTTTATTATTACCCTACCCTACCTACATACATACATACATACAGAACCCTACCCCTAGGCGCCCCCCCACCCCTAGGGTAGGTTTAGTTATACGAGTTAGACGAGTATCGGCGCCGTGGTGACGCCGTCGTCGAGCACGCGGCGTTTAGCGTAGTAATAGCTCAACGCCGCGCGCTCTTGAACGTACGTCAACACGGACGAGTTTTTCACTTGGAAACCGCGGTTCCAACCGACGCCGCTGCGTCGGTCGCGCAGTACGGCGAGAAAGTCGTGCTCGTCGATATCGTTCTGACGCTTACTCAATCCCTTCGTGCTGTACTTCGAGCCGCCGTCGCCGCCGAAGCAGTAGTACGTCTTACTGCACAGCGCCACGATTCCGTCGCCGCGCCACTCTTCTTTGAAGAGACCCGGCGTTCGACGATCGAATAGAAGACGGCGCGCGCAGCAGTCCCCACCCTCCCACGTCAGTCCGGCGACGCGGCGCCGTACGTACGCGTCCACGTGCGCGTCGCAACATTCGGCCGGAAACCAGAGCGATCGATTCCGGAAGTAGTGTTCGCGCATCGCTTCCGGTACGAGCGCGTCGATGTCGTGACCCGCGAGGGCTATGTACGCCGAATCGGTGTCCATAGCGCAGTACTGAAAGAGAGGGCGTGGAATGTAGGCGTCGACGAAGTCGTAATAAAATTCGAGCATTCGTAATTTCGCGTATTGATACACGAAATAACCGATTTGAATCGGCAGGTCGTAGACGACGGTGCGCTTATTCAGCGCCACCTCGTACAGCTCGTCGTCGACGACGACGTCGAGTTGCCGGAATCGACGGTTGTTGACGAGTCGCGAGGCGCCTACCGACGTAGCGTACTTGATATCCCGGTGCCGATCGACGCGCGTAATCGTCTTCCCTACGAACTGTTGCCGAGAAGTTTGAAGGTGTCGGCGATGATCGCTTTGTCGGGGTCGACGTCGCCCTCGCGTCGCGCCGTCGACACCGTATCGCCGAAACGACGAAAGCAGGCGATCGGCGTGTACTCGATCACCTGGTAGATGCGCGCGACGACGAGCCCGTGCTCCAGATACCAGCGTAGGAGGGGCGTGGCGAGTACGATCGCCGTGCCGAAGTAGCTACCAACGAGCGTCCGTTGAGGTCGGGTGAGTAGATCGTGCGACTCGGCGTAGCGGCGCATGAACGGGCTGAGGTCGTCGCGCGCGATATCGACGTTCTTGAATACGGGCTGCATTTCGGCGAACTTAGCGCGCAGCGCTTCCGGCACGGCGATATCGCACTGCACGAGACCGAATAGAGAGCCGTCGCGTACACCCTCCAGTATCGTCGAGTGCGTTACGCGCCTCGCGTCGGGTCGCGTCACGGGGGGTCTCACGGCTCGCCACTGGCACTCCCACATTTCGACGACGGCATCGACGTGGCGGCGCAGGTAGGACGTCACGGCGATCGTCGCGGCGTACAGAGTCGTCATCGGTTGACCGTTGACGGCGTTCGTCGTCACGTGCGTCTGGCATATCGGGCAGCCGTGAAAGAAACAACCGTGAAATTGATACGCCGTTCGCGTGGCGGCGCACCAACCGTCGACTCGGTACTTACCGATGCGCTTCTCGCGGCCGTTCAACTGGTGTCGTATAGGGGCGCCTATTCGTTCCGCTTCGTACGTCAACCACTCTACGGCCATACGACCGTAGCGGTGCACGTGTTCCGCTCGAAAGCCGTTCTCCGCGCGTCGGCGCGTGTACCAACCCGTCGGCATTTCCCGCATCATCGCCGATAGATAGAGACCGTTCGCGTCATAGCCTACTATCGAACGACACGGGTTGTTACCGCCTCGAATCGACGTCACGCCGGCTTCGTGATGACGCGAGAAGATGATCGATGGACCGCCGACGATCTGCGACTGCAGTAGGCGGTGCAGGTCTTTGTTCGGTTCGTTGAACAGCGAGAAATGGATTGACGACGGCAGGTCGTTGAATAGGTACAACAACGTCAACCCCGGTACACTGATGGCGTCCTTGAACATGTCGATGCGCTGACGGCGATAGAAGGCGAACTGCCGCTCGAGTGCCTCGAGAAACGGCGCCACATCTCGGTTATTATACCAGATTAGAAAATCGCGCATCGTCGTCATGCACTCGTCGCGCCATGCCGTCGCACAAATTTCGTACGCCTCCGCGGAGATTCCCTCGCGTTTCAGGTGGCTGTAGAAAGTTTCGCTCGGCGGTAGGACGGTCTCGTCCAGGCGCGTCAACGCGTCGATATATTCGTACGGAAAGTACCCCTTGGTCGCCGCGCAGTCGTACGCTTTCAGATAGCGCTCGTAGCTGACACCGGGCGCGAGGTAATTAGTTATGTCCAGAAATTTCAACGTCGACGTCGTCAGGCACATGTAAGCGTTCTGTCGTTTAATCGTGAACGCCGACGATGTGTGCTGCGCGTCGTCGGTTATGAGCAGGGGGGTCAAGTACTTTTTGACGACATTCAAATCGTACTTACCGCTGTTGAAACCCAGTACGGGCATTTGACGAAGGTGCGTCCACAGGCGGTCGGCGAGTGCGGCGTACGGTGACGCATCCTTGTCGGCGTCGTCACTTCGTCGCCGCCAGTCTTTATCGAGCGCTTCGATCGCCTCAAAGACCGCGTCGTAGCGGGGGCGTAGAACCGCGCACGCCGCCGCGCTCACGGCTTCCAGGTCATCGATGAGGCGACGCGCTAGGTCGGCCGAATCACCGGTCGTGACGTAACAGCGCGCCGCTTCGTGTCCGGGCACGTTCGACGCAACGCTCACGCTGAGCAGTTCGTGTCGCGCTAGCCACCGACATTTATCGGTATCCGGCGGTAGCTCGTTGGCGGCGAAATAACATTCAAAATCGAAGTTCGCGCGGTACGGATAGTAGCGCAGATCGTCGTCGCCGACGTCGATACCTTCGTCGTCGAGTCGTTGAAATACGGACGGCTTCGGTCGGTAGACGCCGCCGGGAAACACGTGACGAACACCGCCCTCGCACGTCGCTTCGTGACGTCGTAATAGTGACGGGTACTGCCAGAGGGAGTTGCCGCATTTCGAGCACTTGTACGTTTTCGCGTACGCGCGCAGGTCGATTATGTACGAAAAGTGATTCTCGTACAGGTTGACATTCAGGGTTGTGGGGTGCACTTCGAGCGATCGACGGACTAGTTCGGCGGCGCCAGTCGCCGTTAGTCGATAGACGACGATGTTGATACCAAAAAGCGTCTCCACGCGTTCCAGTTCGTTCAGGCGCACGCCGGTCGGCGTCGGGGCGTAGCGCGCGCTCAGTTGTTTAGCTACTCGCGTTAAACGGGTTGTATTTAGGTTCCCCCTACCGCCACCACCTTGCCGATGGATGGCAATGCATCGGAAGAGGCATAGAGGATCGTCGTAGGGCTTGCCTCCCCGATCGTTCGTCAACGCCACGACGTGCTTGTTGTTACGCACGTAGGCGGGGAGCGCGGCGCCAACGCACCCGATAGGATGGTTTAGGATGGCGTTCACGAAGTAGGTGGCGTTCGTTACGAGCTCGACCACCCACCACGAATCGGGGCGCTGCGCGAGGACGTACTGTAGTACGTCGGTCGTGCGCACGACATCGAGGAATCGTTCGAAAGAACGGCTATCGGTTACGAGGGCGGGTGTTTCGAGAAGGCGACCGCAGCAGTTACAGGACGAATGAAAATAGCGGTAACGACCCGACACCTTGTGGCGTAACACGAAACCATAGCTTACGTTTATTTTAAACGCATTCTTTCGTTCGCTAAACATAACCCTCAGACGCGGTTCGAGCACCCGCGTACTCGTACAGGCGGTCATGCGATAGTTGTAGCGGGACTGTACGACACCGATCGCTACCGACGTCTCTATGCTACGTCGATGCTCGTCCACGACGCGTTGAAGAGCATCGGCTGATGGTGGCGGCGGCGGCGGCGGTGGATTATCATCGGGCGGTAACGACACCGCCGGATGACCGCACCGTTCCCTCAGGTGTCGTAGCATCGCGGCGCGCGTACTGTACGTTACGCCGCATTTCGGACACTCTCGTCGCTTTACGCATAGCGCGTCATCGCCGCATCGTTTCGAACTCTTCGCGTGTCGCTCTAACGCCGACTGTTTCAAGAAATAAGCACCGCATTTCGGACATTGCCACCTAGTAGTAGTAGGCGGCATACTTTTTTTGTGCTGCTACTTTTTCGAATACCTCTATTTATAACGAGGTACGGACATGCGCAGTGAGTGATGTAACGTGGGGGTGGTGGTTTTGTTAGGTAACGGGGTGGTGGTTTTGTTAAGTAACGGGGTGGTGGTTTTGTTAAGTAACGACTAATGATATTGAGGTACGGGACACACGTGGTGTGGTGGTTTTGTTAGCGATGCGTATGGGGTGGCGGTTTTGTTAAGTAACGACGCGTATGGGGTGGTGGTTTTGTTAAGTAACGACTAATGATATTGAGGTACGGACACACCACGTGGTGTGGCGGTTTTGTTAGGTGCGTATGGGGTGGCGGTTTTGTTAAGCATATGAGGTGGTGGTGGTTTGTTATGGGTGGTGGTTTTGTTAAGTAACTGTGTGTGTGTGTGTGTGTGTGTGTGTGTGTGTGTGTGTGTGTGTGTGTGTGTGTGTGTGTGTGTGTGTGTGCGTGCGTGTTTTAACTCGGAAACGGAACGTCCATTTTCAACGTTTTATTAAGCGTGTCGTACAACGAAAAGCGATATTAAGCAAATCAGCAGAATAGGCAGTAATGTTCATTTGATTTAAAGGCCGCTTCTGCACTCTATGTAGACGTGCACTGCCGATTCTAGTCGAGCGCGATTAATGAATTCGCGCCAATTCGTGCCGAGGAGCCAATCGGATACGAACTGCACCAAATACAGTTCCCCCGCTCGCCCCGGTTGCTGTCAGTGCGCCTTCACGTGTAGTAACTGCACCAGACGTATGAAGGTTGGTATCAGTGAGCGCTGCAGACACGATTCCAACACTACGTTGAAGTGTTGCGTGACGAGTTCGGCTACGTTGTCGTAGCGCCGTGCGTACTCACGAGTAGGCCGACCCGCCCGATAGCCGACCATATGCACGTACGGACATCCCTCATTAACTTCGCAAGCACCGCATCGATCGCGCGCCGTCCCCAATATATCAGCTCACCGAGGTGTTCAGCGAGGAGGGACATCGCATGTCGTTCATATCGACAGGCCACCTGACCCCGCCCCGGCTCGACGACGCGTCGTTGCATCACGTCCGACGGCGCTGGCTTCCAACAACACGACGGCACAATCTGGTGTAAACTTTCGTAAGGCGGTGGTGCACCAAGCGCCTCCTCAATGATAGCATCCAATGCGCTATCGACGTCGCCCGCGCATCCCTACAGCACAAAAGCAGGTGCCTACAAACACACATTACACTTCCCACGGCGATCGTGCGCACGTTCAGGCCGTCGCGCTCTCTACAAAACACATTATTATCATTAATCTGCCTCTTTTTCTGCGTTAACACGAGCCATCAACGCGGCGTCTTTCCTCTCACTATCCGTCACCGAACGATCGAGCAGTGTTTGTACGAACACGGCAACTTCGGCGTACCTCGCACGCATCCGTTCATTATTGGCTAACATTTCCAGCAGAACTCGCCGCACCTCCTGTAGACACAACATACAACAAATAAATGTCATGTTTTATATAGGCTGAGCGCCGTTCTATTTCGTAGCTCTACTAGTAGGCTCTCTTTGCTTCGTAAGCTGAACACCAGGCCATTACGTAATTTTCCACTATCTCGTCTAGTAAGCGCGCAGCTTCGTCACTGGTCGGTTTACTAGTTAGCAACGCCGTCACCAGCGGGGCCTCCTATAACACAAGAAACCCATTACTCATCAACGGCTCTCCTCAGTGTGCGCACCGTATACGACGGCTCACCTTCCCAGGTCGTCTTACGAACACTGAGCTCCACTTTAGTACCGGCCAACTCAAGTACAGTATCGCGAAGTTCCTCCTCGTTTAACTCCACCAAGTAATCAGCCCGGTACTCAACCAGCTTTGCCATTTGCGTGTCAAACAACGTCAGCCACATTTCATCTTCTTCGTCATCTCCATCTCGAATCATGACACGCAAAGCAAAGTAATTTTTTACCATATCAGGTTCCCCGTGGGTTCGACATAACATCACGCCGTCTGTGTTTTGATACAGCTTGCGTCGACATTGGGAACATCCCCTGTACGTGCATTTATCACGATAACTCACAGCCTCAATGTATGCCGAAGTCTTAAGCTTATACACACCGTTCTTAGAGCAGGCCAGTTCCCTTACACTCACCAAGGTAGCCTGTGATGACGTTGCAGCGCTGCATTCTCGCTCAAGCGAGGCACGTCTAGGCGGCGGTGCCTCCAACGCCGCTTCTTCAGCCCCTCGTTTACGCCCAAGCGAGGACGCTATAACCAACACGGGTCTCTTAGCAGCCGATGTGGTCACTTCCGCAGGCGGTTGTTGTTGACTACCGCTCGCCTTACACGCTTGTTTGCGCATCGCCTTCATCTTTTTCAACGATGTCGTCGTCTCGCTATGATCGGCCATTCTCGCGGTGGAAGAACTTCTACGGCTGTTGCTGCTGAAATCAGTCAGACCACTTGCATTATACCGCATACAAAATTTTCCACCGCTTTATATAAGCAACATACGGCGCATGCGTACTTAACGCATACCCCCTAATCGACGTTTCTATTACAACGCATAACCGCCTAGTATCCGATGACTTTTATTTCCGGAAAAAAATCAGACGGTCATGTAGTGCGTTCGTTGACAAACGTTTATTTACAGCCAATTTTTCTACAATAACCACACCACTTAATTCCCTACACGCCACTGATCCCACACAACGCTTAAATTCATACTTTTAACGCGTCGTTTACGTTTTGGAAAAAGCATTGTTCGCGCTTCACATTCCTTTCACGATAAGCTACCCCATTAGCGTCACAGCTGTTTTGCGTCACCATCCGGTTTCTAGTCAGCGCCAAGAAAAAAATTACACGGTCACTTTAGTGCGTCCTGCGTTAAATGTTACTTTCACATCGAATTTCTCTATTATTAACACTCCACAACATACTTGATCCCTAACTAAGCGGACGCAACGGTTCATTTTTGCATTTAAACGTTCGTTTATTGATATTTTGATATCTTTCCTTTCACTGTTTTACGTAACTTTTGCGCATGCGCTCTTAACACATACCTAACGTTACACAACAACGTACCGGTCTTCGCTCATTCCTTGTCATGGCCACCTCCCGAGCGCTCGCTACGCCAACAACTGCCACTGCAAAAGAACAAAGGTACTTCTTATTATGATTTACTTTTTCATATAACTCTTATTTCTTCATTTACATATTAAACTATAAGTTTATTTCATTACTTTTAGTGGTTATTTTCTTTTCCGATTACCCCGATTGATAATTTTCTTTAATTATTTCTTAGAGCTGTCAGTTTTGTTTTTGTTTTTTAAATACATTTCGTTTTCAAAACTCCCCTTTTCATATATGATAGAGGTCATTTCTATTCACAGTTGTCATAACAAATATTCATTATCTACTACATGGCAGACGTGCTAGTTACTTTTCCGGGGCGGTAACTTACTATTTCATATTTTATTTACTGATATTTAATACACGCTTTCATTCTTTATTCATTTTCCTATACATATTTTCACTTCACTTATGTTACCAAAATGCTTCATTCACAGAAACCACCTACGACGCACCGTCATTCTACCAACACGCGCATACATGGATATGACCGTCCCCCTCTGTCGAGTTACCGGTGTGGTACGACCGCCAACGCCCGACGATCTCAAGGATTCATTGGAAGACACCTGGCCGGGGTTAACTGATGCCGACTGGATCAACCCTAACATAGCCAACCCGACCACCGTCGACCTGACTCCCGTCCAGCCCGACGGATTCATGACTTCCTTTACCATACTCGGGAAGAACGGATCGTGGTACACGCCCCCACCTGCCGATGAACTATTCGAAAGACGTGGATTTAATGCGCCGTTAACACCAATAGATCGCTCTACCGCGTTGCAACGGCATCGTGATGCAGCCCGTATGCGCGCTGCGCGACTACCGCGCTTGGGCCAATCCGACAGCACCCCGCCAAGTTCACGCCACCGTCGTGATTTCTCTGAATAAAACACCGTTCACATTCACTCGTTTTCTATTGCCTATAAGTACTTACCGTTGCTTACAGCTTTTAAATTATATATTCCACTCGTTTCGTTTTGCTAGCATAAAAACATACCGTCATTCCGCATCCATTTATCCACCGCGTAAACACTCCGCTACCTCAAAAACCAGGCCGCTGATTATCGCTTTTAAACGCATGCATAAGCGCCGTTTCCACAACGCCAACCAGCTTATTTCAGCATCGTTACAAAACCGGCTAACAACGTCCCAGCCGTAGATCTATTTTCAGCCGCCCGTATCTAGGCCGACCGGCCGCGTCTCAACTTTCACCACTACCGCGATATCCAGGGTACAGCGGCTAATCTCGCTCACACTGGGTTTAGTGCACGGTGGTTTTACCGTAACCACGGTGGATTTACCTATAACATAACCACATTGGTTTCTGCTATATCCCCGTATCGTAACTAGGGACGCTGTTATTATATATTTCGCTAGATGGCGTTATCACGTAACTAGGGACGCTGTTATTATTCGCTAGATGGCGTTATCACGTAACTAGGGACGCCGTAACTAAGGACGCCGTAACTAGGACGTTGTTATTAACCGCTAGAGGGCGCTTTTCATTCACAAAAGTGACAGGCCATCAATCACGTTTTTTATAACTAGGTTCCCGATTCCACTCAGGTTACACAAAAGCCTTTGATCTTTTTTTTATAAGTAGGTTCCCGATTTTGAAATTGACGTTTTTTATGCACGTACCTAGATACAAAAGGGGCGTGTCTTCGTGTGTGTGTATCCTCCATACTACTTACGTGTGTAGTTTGAAATCAGTCTAGCCTTCGCGAAGATTTGTAACATGCAGGATCTATTTGGAGTAAGACCACATTATGGGTCCGTCCGCCGAAAGAGTGCACTTAAAAATACCGTCTTGGTCTGATATGCGTAAATGTTTTTCGATCACTTGTATATAGGACATGTTTGTCTCGTGAATACTGAATGTACTACTGCATTAGATAACATAAAACATCAAATGGGAATGGGTTTTCACACCCATAACTTACGTAGTATTTTCTTGTAACTTACGTGACGGAGATGGAAGGATAAAATACATTCCCCTTTGTGGTTAAGCTATTTATCTGTGATGCTTTTTATCAATCTAGCTTTCCTGCAGATTTCTAAAATACATAACATCTATTTGGGGTAAGATTACATAAAGGATCCGTCCGCCGAAACAGTGCACTTGAAAATACCGCCTTGGTGTGATATGCGTGAATGTTTTTCGATTACTTTGACATGGGACATGTTTGTGTCGTGAATACTGAATGTACTACTGTATTAGACAGGATAAAACACGGAGATGAAATGTTAACATACATCCCCTTTGTGGTTAATCTAGTTATTTTTTTTGATATTATCAGTCTAGCCTTCCTGCAGATTTGTAATATGCAGGACATCTATTTAGGGTAAGACCACATTAAGGATCCGTCCGCCGAAAGAGTGCACTTCAAAATACCGTCTTGGCGTGATATGCGTGAATGTTTTTTGATCACTTTGATATGGGACATGTTTGTCTCGTGAATACTGAATGTACAACTGCATTAGACAAGATAAAACATCAAATGGGAATGAATTTTCATACCCATAACTTACGTACTATTTTCTTGTAACTTACGTGACGAAGATGAAAGTGTAACATACATTCCCCTTCATGGTTATTGTAGCTACGTGTGTAGTTTGAAATCAGTCTAGCCTTCGCGAAGATTTGTAACATGCAGGATCTATTTGGGGTAAGACCACATTATGGGTCCGTCCGCCGAAAGAGTGCACTTAAAAATACCGTCTTGGTCTGATATGCGTGAATGTTTTTCGATCACTTGTATATGGGACATGTTTGTCTCGTGAATACTGAATGTACTACTGCATTAGATAACATAAAACATCAAATGGGAATGGGTTTTCACACCCATAACTTACGTAGTATTTTCTTGTAACTTACGTGACGGAGATGGAAGGATAAAATACATTCCCCTTTGTGGTTAAGCTATTTATCTGTGATGCTTTTTATCAGTCTAGCTTTCCTGCAGATTTATAAAATACATAACATCTATTTGGGGTAAGATTACATAAAGGATCCGTCCGCCGAAACAGTGCACTTGAAAATACCGCCTTGGTGTGATATGCGTGAATGTTTTTCGATTACTTTGACATGGGACATGTTTGTGTCGTGAATACTGAATGTACTACTGTATTAGACAGGATAAAACACGGAGATGAAATGGTAACATACATCCCCCTTTGTGGTTAATCTACTTATTTTTGTTGATACTATCAGTCTAGCCTTCCTGCAGATTTGTAATATGCAGGACATCTATTTAGGGTAAGACCACATTAAGGATCCGTCCGCCGAAAGAGTGCACTTCAAAATACCGTCTTGGCGTGATATGCGTGAATGTTTTTTGATCACTTTGATATGGGACATGTTTGTCTCGTGAATACTGAATGTATTACTTCATTAGACAAGATAAAACATCAAATGGGAATGAATTTTCATACCCATAACTTACGTACTATTTTCTTGTAACTTACCTGACAGAGATGAAAGTGTAACATACATTCCCCTTCATGGTTATTGTAGCTACGTGTGTAGTTTGAAATCAGTCTAGCCTTCGCGAAGATTTGTAACATGCAGGATCTATTTGGAGTAAGACCACATTATGGGTCCGTCCGCCGAAAGAGTGCACTTAAAAATACCGTCTTGGTCTGATATGCGTAAATGTTTTTCGATCACTTGTATATAGGACATGTTTGTCTCGTGAATACTGAATGTACTACTGTATTAGACAGGATAAAACACGGAGATGAAATGGTAACATACATCCCCCTTTGTGGTTAATCTAGTTATTTTTGTTGATATTATCAGTCTAGCCTTCCTGCAGATTTGTAATATGCAGGACATCTATTTAGGGTAAGACCACATTAAGGATTCGTCCGCCGAAAGAGTGCACTTCAAAATACCGTCTTGGCGTGATATGCGTGAATGTTTTTTGATCACTTTGATATGGGACATGTTTGTCTCGTGAATACTGAATGTGCAACTGCATTAGACAAGATAAAACATCAAATGGGAATGAATTTTCATACCCATAACTTACGTACTATTTTCTTGTAACTTACGTGACGAAGATGAAAGTGTAACATACATTCTCCTTCATGGTTATGTAGCTACGTGTGTAGTTTGAAATCACTCTAGCCTTCGCGAAGATTTGTAACATGCAGGATCTATTTGGGGTAAGACCACATTATGGGTCCGTCCGCCGAAAGAGTGCACTTAAAAATACCGTCTTGGTCTGATATGCGTGAATGTTTTTCGATCACTTGTATATGGGACATGTTTGTCTCGTGAATACTGAATGTACTACTGCATTAGATAACATAAAACATCAAATGGGAATGGGTTTTCACACCCATAACTTACGTAGTATTTTCTTGTAACTTACGTGACGGAGATGGAAGGATAAAATACATTCCCCTTTGTGGTTAAGCTATTTATCTGTGATGCTTTTTATCAGTCTAGCTTTCCTGCAGATTTATAAAATACATAACATCTATTTGGGGTAAGATTACATAAAGGATCCGTCCGCCGAAACAGTGCACTTGAAAATACCGCCTTGGTGTGATATGCGTGAATGTTTTTCGATTACTTTGACATGGGACATGTTTGTGTCTTGAATACTGAATGTACTACTGTATTAGACAGGATAAAACACGGAGATGAAATGGTAACATACATCCCCCTTTGTGGTTAATCTAGTTATTTTTGTTGATATTATCAGTCTAGCCTTCCTGCAGATTTGTAATATGCAGGACATCTATTTAGGGTAAGACCACATTAAGGATTCGTCCGCCGAAAGAGTGCACTTCAAAATACCGTCTTGGCGTGATATGCGTGAATGTTTTTTGATCACTTTGATATGGGACATGTTTGTCTCGTGAATACTGAATGTACTACTTCATTAGACAAGATAAAACATCAGATGGGAATGAATTTTCATACCCATAACTTACGTACTATTTTCTTGTAACTTACGTGACGGAGATGAAAGTGTAACATACATTCCCCTTCATGGTTATTGTAGGTACGTGTGTAGTTTGAAATCAGTCTAGCCTTCGCGAAGATTTGTAACATGCAGGATCTATTTGGAGTAAGACCACATTATGGGTCCGTCCGCCGAAAGAGTGCACTTAAAAATACCGTCTTGGTCTGATATGCGTAAATGTTTTTCGATCACTTGTATATAGGACATGTTTGTCTCGTGAATACTGAATGTACTACTGCATTAGATAACATAAAACATCAAATGGGAATGGGTTTTCACACCCATAACTTACGTAGTATTTTCTTGTAACTTACGTGACGGAGATGGAAGGATAAAATACATTCCCCTTTGTGGTTAAGCTATTTATCTGTGATGCTTTTTATCAATCTAGCTTTCCTGCAGATTTCTAAAATACATAACATCTATTTGGGGTAAGATTACATAAAGGATCCGTCCGCCGAAACAGTGCACTTGAAAATACCGCCTTGGTGTGATATGCGTGAATGTTTTTCGATTACTTTGATATGGGACATGTTTGTGTCGTGAATACTGAATGTACTACTGTATTAGACAGGATAAAACACGGAGATGAAATGTTAACATACATCCCCTTTGTGGTTAATCTAGTTATTTTTTTTGATATTATCAGTCTAGCCTTCCTGCAGATTTGTAATATGCAGGACATCTATTTAGGGTAAGACCACATTAAGGATCCGTCCGCCGAAAGAGTGCACTTCAAAATACCGTCTTGGCGTGATATGCGTGAATGTTTTTTGATCACTTTGATATGGGACATGTTTGTCTCGTGAATACTGAATGTACTACTGCATTAGATAACATAAAACATCAAATGGGAATGGGTTTTCACACCCATAACTTACGTAGTATTTTCTTGTAACTTACGTGACGGAGATGGAAGGATAAAATACATTCCCCTTTGTGGTTAAGCTATTTATCTGTGATGCTTTTTATCAGTCTAGCTTTCCTGCAGATTTCTAAAATACATAACATCTATTTGGGGTAAGATTATATAAACGATCCGTCCGCCGAAACAGTGCACTTGAAAATACCGCCTTGGTGTGATATGCGTGAATGTTTTTCGATTACTTTGACATGGGACATGTTTGTGTCGTGAATACTGAATGTACTACTGTATTAGACAGGATAAAACACGGAGATGAAATGTTAACATACATCCCCTTTGTGGTTAATCTAGTTATTTTTGTTGATATTATCAGTCTAGCCTTCCTGCAGATTTGTAATATGCAGGACATCTATTTAGGGTAAGACCACATTAAGGATCCGTCCGCCGAAAGAGTGCACTTCAAAATACCGTCTTGGCGTGATATGCGTGAATGTTTTTTGATCACTTTGATATGGGACATGTTTGTCTCGTGAATACTGAATGTACAACTGCATTAGACAAGATAAAACATCAAATGGGAATGAATTTTCATACCCATAACTTACGTACTATTTTCTTGTAACTTACGTGACGAAGATGAAAGTGTAACATACATTCCCCTTCATGGTTATTGTAGCTACGTGTGTAGTTTGAAATCACTCTAGCCTTCGCGAAGATTTGTAACATGCAGGATCTATTTGGGGTAAGACCACATTATGGGTCCGTCCGCCGAAAGAGTGCACTTAAAAATACCGTCTTGGTCTGATATGCGTGAATGTTTTTCGATCACTTGTATATGGGACATGTTTGTCTCGTGAATACTGAATGTACTACTGCATTAGATAACATAAAACATCAAATGGGAATGGGTTTTCACACCCATAACTTACGTAGTATTTTCTTGTAACTTACGTGACGGAGATGGAAGGATAAAATACATTCCCCTTTGTGGTTAAGCTATTTATCTGTGATGCTTTTTATCAGTCTAGCTTTCCTACAGATTTATAAAATACATAACATCTATTTGGGGTAAGATTACATAAAGGATCCGTCCGCCGAAACAGTGCACTTGAAAATACCGCCTTGGTGTGATATGCGTGAATGTTTTTCGATTACTTTGACATGGGACATGTTTGTGTCTTGAATACTAAATGTACTACTGTATTAGACAGGATAAAACACGGAGATGAAATGGTAACATACATCCCCCTTTGTGGTTAATCTAGTTATTTTTGTTGATATTATCAGTCTAGCCTTCCTGCAGATTTGTAATATGCAGGACATCTATTTAGGGTAAGACCACATTAAGGATTCGTCCGCCGAAAGAGTGCACTTCAAAATACCGTCTTGGCGTGATATGCGTGAATGTTTTTTGATCACTTTGATATGGGACATGTTTGTCTCGTGAATACTGAATGTACTACTTCATTAGACAAGATAAAACATCAGATGGGAATGAATTTTCATACCCATAACTTACGTACTATTTTCTTGTAACTTACGTGACGGAGATGAAAGTGTAACATACATTCCCCTTCATGGTTATTGTAGGTACGTGTGTAGTTTGAAATCAGTCTAGCCTTCGCGAAGATTTGTAACATGCAGGATCTATTTGGAGTAAGACCACATTATGGGTCCGTCCGCCGAAAGAGTGCACTTAAAAATACCGTCTTGGTCTGATATGCGTAAATGTTTTTCGATCACTTGTATATAGGACATGTTTGTCTCGTGAATACTGAATGTACTACTGCATTAGATAACATAAAACATCAAATGGGAATGGGTTTTCACACCCATAACTTACGTAGTATTTTCTTGTAACTTACGTGACGGAGATGGAAGGATAAAATACATTCCCCTTTGTGGTTAAGCTATTTATCTGTGATGCTTTTTATCAATCTAGCTTTCCTGCAGATTTCTAAAATACATAACATCTATTTGGGGTAAGATTACATAAAGGATCCGTCCGCCGAAACAGTGCACTTGAAAATACCGCCTTGGTGTGATATGCGTGAATGTTTTTCGATTACTTTGACATGGGACATGTTTGTGTCGTGAATACTGAATGTACTACTGTATTAGACAGGATAAAACACGGAGATGAAATGTTAACATACATCCCCTTTGTGGTTAATCTAGTTATTTTTGTTGATATTATCAGTCTAGCCTTCCTGCAGATTTGTAATATGCAGGACATCTATTTAGGGTAAGACCACATTAAGGATCCGTCCGCCGAAAGAGTGCACTTCAAAATACCGTCTTGGCGTGATATGCGTGAATGTTTTTTGATCACTTTGATATGGGACATGTTTGTCTCGTGAATACTTAATGTACTACTGCATTAGATAACATAAAACATCAAATGGGAATGGGTTTTCACACCCATAACTTACGTAGTATTTTCTTGTAACTTACGTGACGGAGATGGAAGGATAAAATACATTCCCCTTTGTGGTTAAGCTATTTATCTGTGATGCTTTTTATCAGTCTAGCTTTCCTGCAGATTTCTAAAATACATAACATCTATTTGGGGTAAGATTATATAAACGATCCGTCCGCCGAAACAGTGCACTTGAAAATACCGCCTTGGTGTGATATGCGTGAATTTTTTTCGATTACTTTGACATGGGACATGTTTGTGTCGTGAATACTGAATGTACTACTGTATTAGACAGGATAAAACACGGAGATGAAATGGTAACATACATCCCCCTTTGTGGTTAATCTAGTTATTTTTGTTGATATTATCAGTCTTGCCTTCCTGCAGATTTGTAATATGCAGGACATCTATTTAGGGTAAGACCACATTAAGGATTCGTCCGCCGAAAGAGTGCACTTCAAAATACCGTCTTGGCGTGATATGCGTGAATGTTTTTTGATCACTTTGATATGGGACATGTTTGTCTCGTGAATACTGAATGTACAACTGCATTAGACAAGATAAAACATCAAATGGGAATGAATTTTCATACCCATAACTTACGTACTATTTTCTTGTAACTTACGTGACGAAGATGAAAGTGTAACATACATTCCCCTTCATGGTTATTGTAGCTGCGTGTGTAGTTTGAAATCAGTCTAGCCTTCGCGAAGATTTGTAACATGCAGGATCTATTTGGGGTAAGACCACATTATGGGTCCGTCCGCCGAAAGAGTGCACTTAAAAATACCGTCTTGGTCTGATATGCGTGAATGTTTTTCGATCACTTGTATATGGGACATGTTTGTCTCGTGAATACTGAATGTACTACTGCATTAGATAACATAAAACATCAAATGGGAATGGGTTTTCACACCCATAACTTACGTAGTATTTTCTTGTAACTTACGTGACGGAGATGGAAGGATAACATACATTCACCTTTGTGGTTAAGCTATTTATCTGTGATGCTTTTTATCAGTGTAGCTTTCCTGCAGATTTCTAAAATACATAACATCTATTTGGGGTAAGACTACATAAAGGATCCGTCCGCCGAAACAGTGCACTTGAAAATACCGCCTTGGTGTGATATACGTGAATGTTTTTCGATTACTTTGACATGGGACATGTTGTGTCGTGAATACTGAATGTACTACTGTATTAGACAGGATAAAACACCAAATGGGAATGCGTTTTCACACCCATAACTTACGTACTATTTTCTTGTAACTTACGTGACGGAGATGAAAGGGTAACATACATTCACCTTTGTGGTTATTGTAGTTACGTGTGTAGTTTGCTATCAGTCTAGTCTTCGCGAAAATTTTTAACATGCAGGACATCTATTTGGGGTAAGACCACATTAAGGATCCGCCCGCCGAAAGAGTGCACTTAAAAATACCGTCTTGGTCTGATACGCGTGAATGTTTTTCGATCACTTTTACATAGGACATATTTGTGTCGTGAATACTGAATGTACTACTGTATTAGACAGGATAAAACACCAAATTGGAATGAGTTTTTACACATATAACTTACGTACTATTTTCTTGTAACTTACGTGACGGAGATGAAATGGTAACATACATCCCCCTTTATGGTTAATCTAGTTATTTTTGTTGATATTATCAGTCTAGCCTTCCTGCAGATTTGTAATATGCAGGACATCTATTTAGGGTAAGACCACATTAAGGATCCGTCCGCCGAAAGAGTGCACTTCAAAATACCGTCTTGGCGTGATATGCGTGAATGTTTTTTGATCACTTTGATATGGGACATGTTTGTCTCGTGAATACTGAATGTACAACTTCATTAGACAAGATAAAACATCAAATGGGAATGAATTTTCATACCCATAACTTACGTACTATTTTCTTGTAACTTACGTGACGGAGATGAAAGTGTAACATACATTCCCCTTCATGGTTATTGTAGCTACGTGTGTAGTTTGAAATCAGTCTAGCCTTCGCGAAGATTTGTAACATGCAGGATCTATTAGGGGTAAGACCACATTATGGGTCCGTCCGCCGAAAGAGTGCACTTAAAAATACCGTCTTGGTCTGATATGCGTGAATGTTTTTCGATCACTTGTATATGGGACATGTTTGTCTCGTGAATACTGAATGTACTACTGCATTAGATAACATAAAACATCAAATGGGAATGGGTTTTCACACCCATAACTTACGTAGTATTTTCTTGTAACTTACGTGACGGAGATGGAAGGATAAAATACATTCCCCTTTGTGGTTAAGCTATTTATCTGTGATGCTTTTTATCAATCTAGCTTTCCTGCAGATTTCTAAAATACATAACATCTATTTGGGGTAAGATTACATAAAGGATCCGTCCGCCGAAACAGTGCACTTGAAAATACCGCCTTGGTGTGATATGCGTGAATGTTTTTCGATTACTTTGACATGGGACATGTTTGTGTCGTGAATACTGAATGTACTACTGTATTAGACAGGATAAAACACGGAGATGAAATGTTAACATACATCCCCTTTGTGGTTAATCTAGTTATTTTTGTTGATATTATCAGTCTAGCCTTCCTGCAGATTTGTAATATGCAGGACATCTATTTAGGGTAAGACCACATTAAGGATCCGTCCGCCGAAAGAGTGCACTTCAAAATACCGTCTTGGCGTGATATGCGTGAATGTTTTTTGATCACTTTGATATGGGACATGTTTGTCTCGTGAATACTGAATGTACTACTGCATTAGATAACATAAAACATCAAATGGGAATGGGTTTTCACACCCATAACTTACGTAGTATTTTCTTGTAACTTACGTGACGGAGATGGAAGGATAAAATACATTCCCCTTTGTGGTTAAGCTATTTATCTGTGATGCTTTTTATCAGTCTAGCTTTCCTGCAGATTTCTAAAATACATAACATCTATTTGGGGTAAGATTATATAAACGATCCGTCCGCCGAAACAGTGCACTTGAAAATACCGCCTTGGTGTGATATGCGTGAATTTTTTTCGATTACTTTGACATGGGACATGTTTGTGTCGTGAATACTGAATGTACTACTGTATTAGACAGGATAAAACACGGAGATGAAATGGTAACATACATTCCCCTTTGTGGTTAATCTAGTTATTTTTGTTGATATTATCAGTCTTGCCTTCCTGCAGATTTGTAATATGCAGGACATCTATTTAGGGTAAGACCACATTAAGGATTCGTCCGCCGAAAGAGTGCACTTCAAAATACCGTCTTGGCGTGATATGCGTGAATGTTTTTTGATCACTTTGATATGGGACATGTTTGTCTCGTGAATACTGAATGTACAACTGCATTAGACAAGATAAAACATCAAATGGGAATGAATTTTCATACCCATAACTTACGTACTATTTTCTTGTAACTTACGTGACGAAGATGAAAGTGTAACATACATTCCCCTTCATGGTTATTGTAGCTGCGTGTGTAGTTTGAAATCAGTCTAGCCTTCGCGAAGATTTGTAACATGCAGGATCTATTTGGGGTAAGACCACATTATGGGTCCGTCCGCCGAAAGAGTGCACTTAAAAATACCGTCTTGGTCTGATATGCGTGAATGTTTTTCGATCACTTGTATATGGGACATGTTTGTCTCGTGAATACTGAATGTACTACTGCATTAGATAACATAAAACATCAAATGGGAATGGGTTTTCACACCCATAACTTACGTAGTATTTTCTTGTAACTTACGTGACGGAGATGGAAGGATAACATACATTCACCTTTGTGGTTAAGCTATTTATCTGTGATGCTTTTTATCAGTGTAGCTTTCCTGCAGATTTCTAAAATACATAACATCTATTTGGGGTAAGACTACATAAAGGATCCGTCCGCCGAAACAGTGCACTTGAAAATACCGCCTTGGTGTGATATACGTGAATGTTTTTCGATTACTTTGACATGGGACATGTTGTGTCGTGAATACTGAATGTACTACTGTATTAGACAGGATAAAACACCAAATGGGAATGCGTTTTCACACCCATAACTTACGTACTATTTTCTTGTAACTTACGTGACGGAGATGAAAGGGTAACATACATTCACCTTTGTGGTTATTGTAGTTACGTGTGTAGTTTGCTATCAGTCTAGTCTTCGCGAAAAATTTTAACATGCAGGACATCTATTTGGGGTAAGACCACATTAAGGATCCGCCCGCCGAAAGAGTGCACTTAAAAATACCGTCTTGGTCTGATACGCGTGAATGTTTTTCGATCACTTTTACATAGGACATATTTGTGTCGTGAATACTGAATGTACTACTGTATTAGACAGGATAAAACACCAAATTGGAATGAGTTTTTACACATATAACTTACGTACTATTTTCTTGTAACTTACGTGACGGAGATGAAATGGTAACATACATCCCCCTTTATGGTTAATCTAGTTATTTTTGTTGATATTATCAGTCTAGCCTTCCTGCAGATTTGTAATATGCAGGACATCTATTTAGGGTAAGACCACATTAAGGATCCGTCCGCCGAAAGAGTGCACTTCAAAATACCGTCTTGGCGTGATATGCGTGAATGTTTTTTGATCACTTTGATATGGGACATGTTTGTCTCGTGAATACTGAATGTACAACTTCATTAGACAAGATAAAACATCAAATGGGAATGAATTTTCATACCCATAACTTACGTACTATTTTCTTGTAACTTACGTGACGGAGATGAAAGTGTAACATACATTCCCCTTCATGGTTATTGTAGCTACGTGTGTAGTTTGAAATCAGTCTAGCCTTCGCGAAGATTTGTAACATGCAGGATCTATTAGGGGTAAGACCACATTATGGGTCCGTCCGCCGAAAGAGTGCACTTAAAAATACCGTCTTGGTCTGATATGCGTGAATGTTTTTCGATCACTTGTATATGGGACATGTTTGTCTCGTGAATACTGAATGTACTACTGCATTATATAACATAAAACATCAAATGGGAATGGGTTTTCACACCCATAACTTACGTAGTATTTTCTTGTAACTTACGTGACGGAGATAGAAGGATAAAATACATTCCCCTTTGTGGTTAAGCTATTTATCTGTGATGCTTTTTATCAGTATAACTTTCCTGCAGATTTATAAAATACATAACATCTATTTGGGGTAAGATTACATAAAGGATCCGTCCGCCGAAACAGTGCACTTGAAAATACCGCCTTGGTGTGATATGCGTGAATGTTTTTCGATTACTTTGACATGGGACATGTTAGTGTCGTGAATACTGAATGTACTACTGTATTAGACAGGATAAAACACCAAATTGGAATGAGTTTTTACACATATAACTTACGTACTATTTTCTTGTAACTTACGTGACGGAGATGAAATGGTAACATACATCCCCCTTTATGGTTAATCTAGTTATTTTTGTTGATATTATCAGTCTAGCCTTCCTGCAGATTTGTAATATGCAGGACATCTATTTAGGGTAAGACCACATTAAGGATCCGTCCGCCGAAAGAGTGCACTTCAAAATACCGTCTTGGCGTGATATGCGTGAATGTTTTTTGATCACTTTGATATGGGACATGTTTGTCTCGTGAATACTGAATGTACAACTTCATTAGACAAGATAAAACATCAAATGGGAATGAATTTTCATACCCATAACTTACGTACTATTTTCTTGTAACTTACGTGACGGAGATGAAAGTGTAACATACATTCCCCTTCATGGTTATTGTAGCTACGTGTGTAGTTTGAAATCAGTCTAGCCTTCGCGAAGATTTGTAACATGCAGGATCTATTAGGGGTAAGACCACATTATGGGTCCGTCCGCCGAAAGAGTGCACTTAAAAATACCGTCTTGGTCTGATATGCGTGAATGTTTTTCGATCACTTGTATATGGGACATGTTTGTCTCGTGAATACTGAATGTACTACTGCATTAGATAACATAAAACATCAAATGGGAATGGGTTTTCACACCCATAACTTACGTAGTATTTTCTTGTAACTTACGTGACGGAGATAGAAGGATAAAATACATTCCCCTTTGTGGTTAAGCTATTTATCTGTGATGCTTTTTATCAGTATAACTTTCCTGCAGATTTATAAAATACATAACATCTATTTGGGGTAAGATTACATAAAGGATCCGTCCGCCGAAACAGTGCACTTGAAAATACCGCCTTGGTGTGATATGCGTGAATGTTTTTCGATTACTTTGACATGGGACATGTTAGTGTCGTGAATACTGAATGTACTACTGTATTAGACAGGATAAAACACCAAATTGGAATGAGTTTTTACACATATAACTTACGTACTATTTTCTTGTAACTTACGTGACGGAGATGAAATGGTAACATACATCCCCCTTTGTGGTTAATCTAGTTATTTTTGTTGATATTATCAGTCTAGCCTTCCTGCAGATTTGTAATATGCAGGACATCTATTTAGGGTAAGACCACATTAAGGATCCGTCCGCCGAAAGAGTGCACTTCAAAATACCGTCTTGGCGTGATATGCGTGAATGTTTTTTGATCACTTTGAGATGGGACATGTTTGTCTCGTGAATACTGAATGTACAACTTCATTAGACAAGATAAAACATCAAATGGGAATGAATTTTCATACCCATAACTTACGTACTATTTTCTTGTAACTTACGTGACGGAGATGAAAGTGTAACATACATTCCCCTTTATGGTTATTGTAGCTACGTGTGTAGTTTGAAATCAGTCTATCCTTCGCGAAGATTTGTAACATGCAGGATCTATTTGGGGTAAGACCACATTATGGGTCCGTCCGCCCAAAGAGTGCACTTAAAAATACCGTCTTGGTCTGATATGCGTGAATGTTTTTCGATCACTTGTATATGGGACATGTTTGTCTCGTGAATACTGAATGTACTACTGCATTAGATAACATAAAACATCAAATGGGAATGGGTTTTCACACCCATAACTTACGTAGTATTTTCTTATAACTTACGTGACGGAGATGGAAGGATAAAATACATTCCTCTTTGTGGTTAAGCTTTTTATCAGTCTAGCTTTCCTGCAGATTTCTAAAATACATAACATCTATTTGGGGTAAGACTACATAAAGGATCCGTCCGCCGAAACAGTGCACTTGAAAATACCGCCTTGGTGTGATATGCGTGAATGTTTTTCGATTACTTTGACATGGGACATGTTTGTGTCGTGAATACTGAATGTACTACTGTATTAGACAGGATAAAACACCAATTTGGAATGAGTTTTTACACATATAACTTACGTACTATTTTCTTGTAACTTACGTGACGGAGATGAAATGGTAACATACATCCCCCTTTGTGGTTAATCTAGTTATTTTTGTTGATATTATCAGTCTAGCCTTCCTGCAGATTTGTAATATGCAGGACATCTATTTAGGGTAAGACCACATTAACTATCCGTCCGCCGAAAGAGTGCACTTCAAAATACCGTCTTGGCGTGATATGCGTGAATGTTTTTTGATCACTTTGATATGGGACATGTTTGTCTCGTGAATACTGAATGTACAACTTCATTAGACAAGATAACACATCAAATGGGAATGAATTTTCATACCCATAACTTACGTACTATTTTCTTGTAACTTACGTGACGGAGATGAAAGTGTAACATACATTCCCCTTCATGGTTATTGTAGTTACGTGTGTAGTTTGAAATCAGTCTATCCTTCGCGAAGATTTGTAACATGCAGGATCTATTTGGGGTAAGACCACATTATGGGTCCGTCCGCCCAAAGAGTGCACTTAAAAATACCGTCTTGGTCTGATATGCGTGAATGTTTTTCGATCACTTGTATATGGGACATGTTTGTCTCGTGAATACTGAATGTACTACTGCATTAGATAACATAAAACATCAAATGGGAATGGGTTTTCACACCCATAACTTACGTAGTATTTTCTTATAACTTACGTGACGGAGATGGAAGGATAAAATACATTCCTCTTTGTGGTTAAGCTATTTATCTGTGATGCTTTTTATCAGTCTAGCTTTCCTGCAGATTTCTAAAATACATAACATCTATTTGGGGTAAGACTACATAAAGGATCCGTCCGCCGAAACAGTGCACTTGAAAATACCGCCTTGGTGTGATATGCGTGAATGTTTTTCGATTACTTTGACATGGGACATGTTTGTGTCGTGAATACTGAATGTACTACTGTATTAGACAGGATAAAACACCAATTTGGAATGAGTTTTTACACATATAACTTACGTACTATTTTCTTGTAACTTACGTGACGGAGATGAAATGGTAACATACATCCCCCTTTGTGGTTAATCTAGTTATTTTTGTTGATATTATCAGTCTAGCCTTCCTGCAGATTTGTAATATGCAGGACATCTATTTAGGGTAAGACCACATTAACTATCCGTCCGCCGAAAGAGTGCACTTCAAAATACCGTCTTGGCGTGATATGCGTGAATGTTTTTTGATCACTTTGATATGGGACATGTTTGTCTCGTGAATACTGAATGTACAACTTCATTAGACAAGATAAAACATCAAATGGGAATGAATTTTCATACCCATAACTTACGTACTATTTTCTTGTAACTTACGTGACGGAGATGAAAGTGTAACATACATTCCCCTTCATGGTTATTGTAGTTACGTGTGTAGTTTGAAATCAGTCTAGCCTTCGCGAAGATTTGTAACATGCAGGATCTATTTGGGGTAAGACCACATTATGGATCCGTCCGCCCAAAGAGTGCACTTAAAAATACCGTCTTGGTCTGATATGCGTGAATGTTTTTCGATCACTTGTATATGGGACATGTTTGTCTCGTGAATACTGAATGTACTACTGCATTAGATAACATAAAACATCAAATGGGAATGGGTTTTCACACCCATAACTTACGTAGTATTTTCTTATAACATACGTGACGGAGATGGAAGGATAAAATACATTCCTCTTTGTGGTTAAGCTATTTATCTGTGATGCTTTTTATCAGTCTAGCTTTCCTGCAGATTTCTAAAATACATAACATCTATTTGGGGTAAGACTACATAAAGGATCCGTCCTCCGAAACAGTGCACTTGAAAATACCGCCTTGGTGTGATAGGCGTGACTGTTTTTCGATTACTTTGACATGGGACATGTTTATGTCGTGAATACTGAATGTACTACTGTATTAGACAGGATAAAACCCCAAATGGGAATGCGTTTTCACACCCATAACTTACGTACTATTTTCTTGTAACTTACGTGACGGAGATGAAAGGGTAACATACATTCCCCTTTGTGGTTATTGTAGTTACGTGTGTAGTTTGCTATCAGTCTAGCCTTCGCGAAGATTTTTAACATGCAGGACATCTATTTGGGGTAAGACCACATTAAGGATCCGTCCGCCGAAAGAGTGCACTTAAAAATACCGTCTTGGTCTGATACGCGTGAATGTTTTTCGATCACTTTTACATAGGACATATTTGTGTCGTGAATACTGAATGTACTACTGTATTAGACAGGATAAAACACCAAATTGGAATGAGTTTTCACACCCATAATTACGCACTATTTTCTTGTAACTTACATGACGGAGATGAAAGGGTAACATACATTCCCTTTAATGGTTATCGTAGTTACGTGTGTAGTTTGAAATCAGTCTAGCCTTCGCAAAGATTTGTAGCATGCAGGGTCTATTTGGGTTAAGACCACATTAAGAGTCCGTCCGCCGAAAGAGTGCACTTAAAAATACCGTCTTTGTCTGATGTGCGTGAAGATCTGGACTGTTCCTAGGCCATTCCAGCACAGAGATTTTGTTCTTCTTGAGGAAATCAGTGGCTACCTCGGATCGGTGACAAGGAGCGCCATCTTGCATGAAAATCGTACATTTGTGGATGTCCGTATGCAGTTTCAGCTTCTCCTTCAGCAACTGCACGTACCTAGGTCCATTCATAGTGTTGTTAGGTGGAATAAAATACAGACCAGAAGGGCCAAAACATGACATGGCACCCAAAATCATCTGACTTGGCGGGTGTTTCATTGTGAATGCTGTGTATTTCTCATCAAATCGCTTACCTACTGGCTGCTTAACGTGCCTCTTGCGATGTATAAACTGTTGCATGGTCGATTCATCTGAGAACAACACTTTCTTCCACTGCGCAAGAGTTCAGTGGCGATGTCGTCTGGCAAAGTCCAGTCTCTTTTTTATCACAGGTGTCAGGCGTGGCTTCCGGGATTCGAGCCCAAATTCCTTGCTGAGGCGTCTCAAAACAGTACTGAGACTTATTTAAGCGTAAAGCAGCCAGGATGTTCTTGCATGAGCTCATTGGCGAGCGCACCACGATACGTCTCATTGCGTGGTCATCCCTGAAAGTAGTTTTCCGTGGACGACCACTCCTTTTGCTGTCACGAAAAGTGCCATCAGTATTGAATTTGACGATGGCGTTGTGCACGGCTGCCTTGGAATAACGCAGTTTAGCACTAATGTCTCTTTCCGTATATCCTTCTCCATGTAGAGTCACTATTTGTGTCCTTAGAACCTCTGTCAAAGACGATTTTTTGCCCATTTCAGGGATGAAGACAAAACTGAAAAACACCTAATCGATACTGACAGCAGCATACAAATGACCTGGAAGTACCGCCTAAGCGTATTGCTTCAAGGCCTAAATAGGATGATGCAGTCCAGACATTATCTGATACAATCTGATGCCATACCGTAAAATGCAAAAAAATCATGGCTGGTCTTAAACTTTTGCAAATGACTGTAGTTATCTGTGTTGCTTATTACCAGTCAAGCATTCCTGCAGATTTGTAACTTGTAGGACATCTATTTGGGGTAAGACCACATTAAGGATCCGTCCGCCGAAACAGAGCACTTGAAAATACCGTTTTGATGTGATATGCGTGAATCGTTTTTGATCACTTTAACATGGGACATGTTTGTGTCGTGAATACTGAATGTACTACTGCATTAGACAGGATAAAACATATAATGGGAATGGGTTTTCGCACCCATAACTTACGTACTATTTTCTTGTAATTTACGTGGCGGAGATAAAAGGGTAACATCCATTCCCCTTTGTGGTTACTCTAGTTATTTGTGCTGATTTTTATTAGTCTAGCCTTCCTGCAGATTTGTAAAATACAGAACATCTATTTGGGGTAAGACCACATTAAGGATCCGTCCGCCGAAAGAGAGCACTTGAAAATACCGTCTTGGTGTGATATGCGTGAATCGTTTTCGATCACTTTGACATGGGACATGTTTGTCTCATGAATACTGAATGTAGTACTGCATTAGACAAGATAAAACATCAAACGGGAAAGAGTTTTCACACCCATAAGTTACGTACTCTGTTCTTGTAACTTAGGTAACGGAGATGAAAGGGTAACATGCATTCCCTTTAATGGTTATTGTAGTTACGTGTGTAGTTTGAAATCAGTCTAGCCTTCGCAAAGATTTGTAGCATGCAGGGTCTATTTGGGATAAGACCACATTAAGAGTCCGTCCGCCGAAAGAGTGCACTTAAAAATACTGTCTTGGTCTGATATGCGTGAATTTGTTTCGATCAATTTGACATGGGACATGTTTGTCTCGTGAATACTGAATGTACAACTGCATTAGCCAAGATAAAACATCAAATGGGAATGGGTTTTCACACACTTAACTTACGTAGTATTTTCTTGAAACTTGCGTAACGGTGAAAGGGTAACATACATTCCCCTTTGTGGTTAATCTAGTTATGTGTGTAGCTTGATATCAGTCTTGCTTTCGTTAAGATTTTTAACATGTAGGACATCTATTTGGGGCTAGACCACATTAAGGATCCATCCGCCATTAACCTCCGAAAGAGTGCAATGGAAAATACCGTTTTGGTGTGATGTGTGAATTTGTTTTCTATAACTTTGACATGGGACATGTTGTTCCCGTGCATGCATACTGAATGTACTACTGCGTTAGACAAGAAAAAACATCAAATAGAAATGAATTTTCACAAAAACGTAATCTACCTGGCATTTTCATGTAACTTCCCGTGGGTGGTTGATCTAGTTACGCGTGTAGCTTGATGTCTGTCTTGCTTTCGTGAAGATGTGTAACATGCAGGACATCTATTTGGGGTAAGACCACATTAAAGATCCATCCGCCATTACCATCCGAATGAGTGCACTTGCAATACCGTTTTGGTGTGATGTGCGAATAATTTCTTTTAGCACTTTGACATGGGACATGTTTTTCCCGTAAATACTGAATGTACTACTGCATTAGACAAACTAAAACATCAAATTGGAATTAATTTCCACACGCGTAACCTACCTGGTATTTTCTTGTAACTTACGTGACGTAGACAAAAGGGTAACAAACGTTCCCCTTTGTGGGTGGTTAATCTAGTTATGTGTAGCTCGATATCAGTCTAGTTTTGAAGATTTGTACTACGCCTTCTCTATAAAGCAGTTTGAATATATACCCATCCGTTGAATTTGTAATCCTTTTATTAATTACGCCCGATTATAACACTACATTTTATAGACGCCATCACCAGTCAAAGAAGGGCTCGGTCGTTAGGGTAAGCCTCGGCCTACGGGCCAAAATTTTCGATATGCGGCACCACCCTTGACCTACATGTGATGCCATTTTGAAATTTGATCGTGAATGGGCATTTTAGGGAGGAAGGCAAATTCCTATCTTTTAACATCGGATTTAGGCCCTATCTTTTAATATGGTGAGGCAAATGCATTATGCGTTGGAGCAACCGTAACTAGTTCCCCTGTCTTTTAACATGGGAAAGCGGAACTACTTTTACTCCGACGCATTCGGTGCGTTGCGACTACTACATATTATTGTTTATACTACTCAAATTTTGAGCATCATAATACAGCGAATATTGTTTTATATGAAATACCTGTATTTGCTACGGCGTCCGAGCGCATAATACAACGGAAGTCAATGTCAATGCACAGGCCAAAGCACAGGCTAACTACTCTCATACGAAGTCAACAGTGCAACAATCACCAGAGTGATATTGAATTACAAGGCACATGAGCCGGCAAAAGAGTATGGCCACAGACACGTTTTGCTGTTACCGTCAGATGGCACCACATCATTTCGACAACAACGTCTGTATTCACGTGTGCAATTAATGTTGCGTAATAAATGTTCTGGATCATGCAAATAGCTTTCTAAGCATTTTACAGAATTTGGTATGCAGGCTTACCTTACAAAACATATGAAATCGTTTACTAGTATAGAATTTGAAACGCGAACCTAATACGTCATCATTTGCATTAGCGTTTTATTTTATTGAGTAACTTGAGGAATATATTGTAATCAGCTTACACGAAAGCTTCGTATAAAGTGATGGAAGTTTGCTTTTATTTTATGACATAGCACGATAATCAATTTAATTGGTTACCTGGATTCAGGTTAATCAATCGACTTCGTCACAACGGGAAGACGTGAATGCCTTCAAGCTCTCTTGTGGGCGACAAGCAGTGGCGCCACATCACGGTGTCTGAATAATCGAGGCTTGTCATATTGTCGACTGACTGATGATTTGCGCTAATTTAAACAAAGTTTATTCACATGTGAAAGTCATTAAAACATTTTTACAAATTTATGTCAACTGTGAAGACAGTTAGCTGGATTGGATGGGACTCGTTGCCGCCTAAGCCACCCCATGGAGTGTGTCCGTGTGTCGATCGCAGTCTCTACAGTACGACTGACTTCTGCACGCCGAGTAGCGTCCTGGCGCTTCCAACCATCTTCGTCTTCTCCCCATTGTCGAGGGTCTGTATGAGGACGTGGGTGATGCCGTTCTCGCCGATGATACACGGCACAGACATGAACGTGTCTTCCGTAATGTCGTACAGACCCTGCACAGGATACGCGGTCAGTCAGCGTTCACTTCACATCCCAGACTTCATCAAATTAAATCCGAAAAGTTTTGTCGGGAGTCTAGCTAGCTTCAAAAGGTATTCTCTTTTTGACTACTGACATTTTTGTCATTCGATTTAACACTTGTGAAGAACACAATAAAATGTGTTCCATATCACGATTGTTACGTTTAAATCCGTATTAAGACGCGACCCAGTCTTATTCTTAAAACATGCATTATCCGTAAACCTATTGTATACGGGACGCCTGTACGATTTGACATGTCCGGATGCGTTCCACTTTGAGCGAACTATCCAACAACAATAAGAGACTACAACATCGTATTCTCTATGTCCGACCACCCGTTTCCTGGCTTATCGGCAGTTCGGCACACCGTGCTTTTGTCGAAGCAAAAATGAAGATAACTACGAAGAACACGTCGACCCCCAAGTTACGTAGGCATTTACAGCCAGAGTATGTAACCCACTAACGATAAAGAACAATATGTTTCATAACAACATATTCACACAGTATCATCGGTCAAACTACGAAAAGTATAGATTTTCAAATGACTTACAATAAAACATATTTAGTTTTGACTCAAAACATACAAACCACAAACCTGTTTGACAGATTTCTTATGCGGAGGGGGGGTACTCAACGTATGGCCCACAGTACCTTATCCTAATTACCGTAGGAAACAGTCGCAACAGTTGGTTTTAAAAACAAAATATGCATATATATATATACATGTACTAACTGGCGAACCGAATGATTTACAAACCGCACAAAGTCTAACAAAAAACTCCAAGTGCTGTGTTCACTACAATCTGACAAATCTCAATTGCATGTCGAGAACGAGCATAGGCGGGATAAACTGGGAGCCATCTTTAATCAATTGTACCATATTGGATTTCTGGCGATTCGACGATTGGGCTTGAAGGTTGGACTTGAAGAATGCCCAAAGCGGGAATTTCAACGCCAACTTTCAAGTTTGTATCACCAGTTTAACGAAAATGAGTATAAGTTTTCCGCTCAAATGAGAAATAATGTAGCTGACAGACTTATTGCAAGATGTCTACCAATGTCCAAAAATTGAAGAAGAAAAATAGTAATGCCAATTAAAAGGGACGCTGCTACAACTGACCTTGACATTTGTGGTGAGACAGTAGATACGATGCTGGTTCTTCAAGATGGCGCTGCATAGCGTGCTCACCATCATGCCGATGGCCCAACTCGTGTATCCCTTCAGCTTGATGATCTCGTAGGCGCTACGACAAATAATATTATGCGGGGTTAGAAACTCGTATAAACGGCAGGTAGATCAGGTTATTTTTAATTCTGCATAGTTAGTGTATTTTTTCTGCGCAAGCTGCATAGTGGGTGAGAATTTATTCTGCCAGACTACCAGCTTCCATGGTAAAAACAACCAAAATTTATTTGTTTAACAAACAACTGATAGAAAATATTTGAAAACAAATTGTTTTATACTATACGTATACGGTTGATACTACCGAAAATGTCCCCAGTAGCCAAAATGTGTCTTTGGTCCAGCAAATCATTGGAATGGATTAAACAGCAGCACAAGTAGCTTATTCAGATGGAGCTTGGTGGTATTTCTGGACATAATTGATTTTCCTATATGGTGTGATAATCTATAAGAAAACTGCTAAAACTGCCTGTTTTGACATATGCATTACACATTTTCGTAATAATAATACTTAATAAATTTTGATTCTTTAACAATTTGTCTTAATTAATTTTAAATCGGACTGGGGACTTTTCGGTAGTATCAACCATATTGTCTAGTGATGTCCGACAAAATGAACTACACGCTTTTGACGGATATGAGAGGGTGATGCTGATGATGTGTTAAAGAAGAAGAAGACATAGAAGATGATGGTATAAAAACAGTTCAGACCAGAACAGGGATTTCCTAGTAATTTCTTCTTCCTTACGCCAAGAGTTCTTACATCGAATGTCCACTGAATATCAATTGCGGCTAATGGTTCTCAATGATTACCTGTTGACGACGTCACGGTGCAATTGTGCCCAGTTCTCAGGGTCACCTTCCATGCCACACTTTGGCGACACCTGGCGGAGACGAGTACCGCCAATGTTTGCTGAACTCCACACCGGAACTGCAAGAAATATGCATCAGAAAAAAGGACATTTTAAAACATCATTGTCTGGAAATGTCATACATGACTTTAGATGGCATTATTAGTTTAGCGATGGTGGCGTAGGCACATTAACAAAAAAATTATAACATTATTATCAGAAGACATGTTAAAGAAAATGTAAATAAAATAAATACATGGTCATTGTCATTAAACATTTTTGTTGCAGTTTACATTTATTTTCAAGAAGCTTGTTTTCCATAGTTCTGTGAACAGTTTGTATAATTATTTATTCCAAACCAAATATAGGTCTACATATGTTTAGCATACATCATGACGAGGCACAGACAGCTGGCACAGGCATAGAGCCTATTGTTGAATCCATCCTAATAAAGGTTATGAAAAGCTTAAGACGTTTGTTATTAGTATGGTCACCTGGTTGGTTGACAGAATATTAGGTTATCTGAGAAGAGAAACCTCATCCGGTCATAAAACTATTACTAGAATAAAGATACACGTATCTAGCAGTTACTAAAACATAATGAATAAATACAGTCATTATGCTCATCATCATCATCGTGCAGTCATAGTGTCCTGTGGCTGGGCGTTTCCAGATAGGCATGTCTAGCATTATCCTCTACCAGATAGTTCCCTTCCAGGACTCGTCTAGTTTGTCCCTCCACCGCCTCGCCGGCCTTTTTTTTAGATAATTTCCCTTCGTAATGTCTCCAGGTGGTGATACGCGATGTCCATCAGTTTTCTCGTGATCTACTCTCCTGCCCAGGTTCACTTCTGCCTTTTTATTTGTTCTATCACGTTTAAGACATAACATACGATAATTATATTAAGGCTTACAACTTAATTGTTAAGAGAGTAAAGGTAAAAGAATTGAGCCAAACAATGTACTAAAAGGACTCGAGGGCATACCACTGGAGTCGCCGTGCTCGCCAATGATGTAGGCGTGACAGCTGGGCGCTGCCACACCAAATCGCTGACTCATGAGGAACCGGAAGCGAGACGAGTCGAGCATGGTTCCGCTGCCGAAGATCCGGTTGCGCGGTAGACCACTTAGCTTCCATGCAACCCACGTTAACACGTCCACTGTATCGGGGTACAACAGATCGTCAGTGGTCCCGTTTGAAATAACGTGATTAGGCCTAATGTTGTTCAGGCGATCTATTTTTAGTTACGAATAGGATTTCATGAAGATAATACACTTTGATGGTTGATAATATAATGTGTATTTGTATTACTAGGCAGCATTGCATGGTGGATGGATAGAATGCACGTACGGATGCATATGTTCGACACTAATAGAGACACCCAAAAAGGAACTTGATGAGTGTTACCCATGAATGCTGCGAACCACATTCCATATTAACTGGAAAGACCATCTGACAAGAGTAGAGTGCTATTGGTAAGAATAAAGTCACACAGGATGTTTAGGAAAGAAGGCTGAGATGTGTTAGATATTGCCGTAGACACAAATATGAAATGCATCAAAGACTATCCTATGGCAACAAGTGCATGTAACATCTAGGGTGTAGTAAAGATTGCGGTAGTCTAGACAGTACGAGCCCAGTGGCCGACATGAGTGAGTGACTGAATGAGTGTCACTTTAATATGTAATTTTATATAATAATATGAGGTATCTGATTTTGTTTTGTTGATGCCATTTCAGTATCCACGTGTGCACACATCCACGCATGCACGCACGCACAGCATGCACACACACACGCACACGCACACACACACACACACACACACATATACATACATACATACATACATATACACAATATACACGATGATACCGACCTGGATTGGATACGATCATTAGGATCGCTTTGGGACTGTATTTCACCAAGGACACACGCACACACACACACACACACACACACACACACACACACACACACACACACACACACACACACACACACACACACACACACACACACACACACACACACACACACACACACACACACACACACACACACACACACACACACACATACATACATACATATACACATTATACACGATGATACCGACCTGGATTGGATACGATCATTAGGATCGCTTTGGGACTGTATTTCACCAAGGACACACGCACACACACACACACACACACACACACACACACACACACACACACACACACACACACACACACACACACACACACACACACACACACACACACACACACACACACACACACACACACACACACACATTATACACGATGATACCGACCTGGATTGGATACGATCATTAGGATCGCTTTGGGACTGTACTTCACCAAGTTGGGAATAATGTCTACAAGAAGAAAAAGCAAAATAAAACATTTCAGTCACATGTTCTACATCGTAATACATATGCAATACGTTTTGTATGTGTGTGTGTGTGTGTGTGTGTGTGTGTGTGTGTGTGTGTGTGCGTGTGTGTGTGTGTGCATGCGTGTGTGCGTTAGACTAGAACATCAACGTAGCGAGACATTAATTTTTCAAGTTTAAATTAACTCTGACAGCAATCAATCTAACACACTTATTTTTAAGTTATAAAACGAATTAATGTTTGACATTCATACGATTGTACTAAGACATTAGTAGAATTTATGACATCACAATTCAATGATTTTGGTTTTAACGCATCTATGATAATAAATTGCAAAAGCGTCATTATGGAAAATATATTTATGTAAATAACGGTATTACTTCACAGGGGTCAGCTGACTTGTCGGTTTTGATATTAAGACTTTACTTATGTACGATATATTATGTATATGGCGTGATGTCTACTGACGTTTGAAGATGGACACGTTCTTCTGTACGAGGTCGAGTCGCGATTCTCCCTCGTTCTGTCTCGCACCGGCGGTCACCACGCAGATGGCCGAGTCCTTCGTGATGGCGTAGTCTGAAACAGCCGAGGGTCAACAGAGTCGTTTTTGAAACGTGGCAAATGTTGTCCAAGCAATGGATACATGGATACTGACGTGGCCTTGGGATCTGTTCGGAACGAGCAGTCCGGCAGGCTTCGCATAGTTCAGTAGGCCCAGCATATTGTGGCAAAAAACCTGACGGACATATATCCACAAAATGCAGCTAACACGGTGCGTGGCGAAACCATTCAAAAACGTTGGGCAAACAAGTTAATGATCTGTGAGTTTTTAGATAATAACAAATGTAATACATGAGACAAGGAAAAAAGAACTGAGAGATATGTTAAAGAAAAGTGTACACAAAGGAAGTTTGAAAGAGTATGTATCATGGGAAAGGACGTCGATCTAAATGCGAATGAAAAAGGAAGACAAAAATGTTTGTGAATGTTTCCAAAATTAAGCAGCCATGTCAAGGTGAACGCCGGCGTGACCATCCCCGTATGATATCTTGTCACCGAAACAGTGATATGTTCAGCAGGGCTAAAAATTGAAATAAAAATACAACTGGTTTTCAGTGAATACATTACTCCTTGGCAGCATTGTCAGAGATACACCAATCCTTAGCATATTTCAGAAGTAGAGTGGCACATAAAAAAACCAAGAAGAAGACACAGGATATGATGAAGTAGAACACATACAAATAAGGAAGAACTAGAACGAACGAACGAAAGAAAGAACGAACGAATGGAACGAACGAACAAACGGTCGAATAGCTTAACCTCTTACCACTGGCTGCCTTGATGATGACGTTTTGGCCAAACGACTGGCCGTGTTGCAAGTCCATCATTTCTCCTTTCAGTTTGTCCTCGTTGACGTCCACAAGGGCAATTTCTGAGGCGACATGCTGCAATACGCCGAATGATGCTCACCTCCTAATTATAAATAATTTGAATAATTTCGGTGCTGGAAAAAGGACATTTCGTGAGCGTGCTTATTGAAACACTATAAAGGTTTTTTTTAATATTCACATTTATGTCAATTCAGAAAAACAAAGCCAAAAGAGGATGCATTTAGTAAACCTTGTGAAACGGATTTGTTTTAGGTCCTACATATGTGACCTTTTGGAGACAATGCAGAATTATGTTCATAACGATCAACAATCGCATCTTCTTTATGTTGACAACAGGTATTTCTTTCTAGAACGGATAATACAAAGGCACACAATAAAATTACTTAAACATAAACGTGAACCTCTTTCGTTTTCTCATTTAAAAACATTATTCCTTAACAATGTGCGTTGCTTAATAAAAAAAAAGGTAAAACAAGGGAAGGAGTAGTCCCCTAGACATAAACGTAATCTAATCTTTAAGCTTCGCAAAATGTTATAGCTTGCTTGCATAAGACATCACTAGGCAGACATCTGTTGGACGGACTGTTCCAGTGATGTCGCCTAGTGTTTACCACGTACCTGGAGCATAATGCTAAAGGCGGCCGCCATGCCCACCTGCCCCACGCCGACGACTGTTATTTTTGCCGCTGGCTTGTCATGCGGTGGTGCAATTTCCAATAACAGCTTTTTCTCGGCCATATTGCCCAGATGTACGTCTACAACGCGGAGGTGGCCGTATTGATTTAGAACGCTGTAAGAAACGGGTTTTATTGCTTAATCAGGAAGGTATATTTTACTAAGCAAGTAGGTATTGTTGAGCGTTTACACCGGTAATAATGCGGCCCAAAACAACGGATAACCGTCTGGACATATCTGTGGGACATAATTGTGGGTGAAGTTACTTCAAAGCTGTGTTGTCCCTCCAGACCCGTAGAAAGAAAATGTGCCTCGCCATGCTGTTCATACACCAACCAGAAACCAACGTTATCGCGTACCCTTCCTACCACTGCACCGCTTAGTACAGGAAGATGTCATTTTATCTTTGCCCCATCACCGAATGTATCAAGACAGATGGTGTCTGAAACGACCATTGACACATCATCCGAGGATATGCGTCAACCACGCCTCTGAACTGTAGCTGTATATGTGGTTCTTAAACTGGGGTATGTGCTCCTGTGGGTAGATACCTGAGACGTTTCCTAGACAGTAGACATTCGCAAACGTGTGGCTGAAGTTGATGATAATCACCATGTCGTGTGATCCACGAAGGCGAACAAGTATTTCTTTCACAGGTCCCCTGTTACCAAACTCATAGAACGCGAATTCTGTTCATACATACATTATGCGCTTCTAAAAAGTGTCGTTACCCAAGTTCGGATTTTAACTAGAACACGGATGATGAATCAAACTATGACACGAAGCGCTTTCTAGACGTCTTGGAAGCTATAGATCTGACACAGCGTGTAGAAGATCCGAAACATGCTGCTGGACACACAATCAGTCTATTGATAACTCGTTCCTCTGATGTGCCTGTGAACAATACAAGAACAGACACTCCACACATGTCAGACCACTCGGTGATTCACTGCACATTACAACTTGCAAAGCCACCAAACATCCGGTGACGAGTCGAAGTTATAGACTGATCAATACTGCTGTGATATGTGACGACATCCGATCGTTACTACTGTCGAACCCTCTGCCGGATAACATGAACTATGCTGTACACGTACAATAAAACCATTAGTACCACTATTAGCAAACTTGCATCGACTCTCTCATGCACCGTGACTACGACCACACATCGAGATCCTGCTCGCACTGGACAATCACAACGTTGTCATCATGGTGCTTCTTGATCTAACGGGTGCATTTGATACCGCCGACCACGAAGTTATGTTTGCATGTAGAGTCTCATATGATATGATGTCGGAGTGGTTCAAAATGCACTGGCCTGGTCTTAGTCATACTTGAGTAACAGAGTCCAGTTAGTCCACATTCACGGTGCTGCATCACCTGCTCATCGCAATATGGGGTCCCGCAAGGGTCGGTCTAACTTGTATGCGGATGACGCTCAAATCTACATCCCAGTGAAAGGAGGACATCGCTGCGGCTGCATGCGTATCAAACAGTGTGTCACGGACATCAGAACGTGGATGTGCACAAACTTCTTAAAGAATGAATGTCTCAAAAACAGAAGTCATCGAGTTCGGTTCTGCCAAAACAGCTGAAGAAAATCGAGATTTACACAATACGCATTGGTGATTGTTTGGTCACTCGTGAAGTACGTAATCTTAGTGTGCAGTTTGATGCCGATATAAGGATGGAGACACGTGTGACAGCATATGTAGAAATTCCTGGGGTTGAATGCGCCTCGTGCGAAAATGCTCCAAACTCCGTTCTCTGCCAGACGGCATGCGCGAAGACATATTGTAGTTAGTAAACGACTCTGCACGGGACACTGCACGGGACGCGTTTGAAATGGTTTCACTGTCCAGATTCTGGTCTAACACGAGTCTGTTATGTCCGTGGTATGTCCGTGGGGGTAATGCTGATGTTTTACTCCACCTAACTTAGTGAACAAACGTTTTCGGCATTATCTTGTATGAAGACAACGTTTTGCGCCCGAGCGTATAACGTCTAAGTCTAAGATCTCAGAGTCAGTTTCTTCAAACTGTTCCCCAAATTGGGTTCATCAGCTCGCAGTAGTTTTGTCTACCTTGTTAATAAAATGACATGTTATCATTGAAGTGGGTGTTGAATGTTTTTTTAATCTATATTATCTGTGTCAATGATAGGGCTCCCTGGCGATCGTCGTATAGGTTTTTTCAAGGGGTACACGAAGAGAAAAGAATTGAGAATCGCTGGTCAGTAGGCCTTAACACCACATCCATTCCGTTACTCACAAAGTCCACCAGATAATTTCGCGCAATGCTTCTTCTCCCTGCTATGAAGCTCCCCCAAACACAATCTAAATACAAGTTGTAAGTGGCCGTCAAACAAACGACGTAGTCACAGTGGTCTTTGAATCCACTGTGTCTAAACAAATATATGCTTTTGGTGCGAACTATCTACTTCCACTTTTAAAGAACATAGGCTTACACTCAACGATTTGCTTATATTATGTTATATACCTGTAAACCTTCAGAAATGTAACCAGCAGGTTGCGCAATACATTCCTACGGTACAAAGTTCAGCTTTGATTCTCGTTTGAGTGGCGTATGTAACGGTTGCGTGAAACGATAGCGCGTGCACCTCTCGTCATTGCCACGAGCATAATGGCGAAAAGCAGTCGGGCAGGGGCAGTCTCCGTGCAAGAATCGCCCACACCAGAGCACACACACACACACACACACACACACACACACACACACACACACACACACACACACACACACACACTGACGCACGCACAATACACGCGCACATTATGCTTTACGTTAGATACACCGTTTGATGTTGTCATTCCTTATGGGTGTTCTGTCATTTTAAAGTACCTCTTTGTAACGTGTTGGATGTGTGACTGATATTGTCAACATTTTGCGATTGCATTTGATTTTATATGCCTCTACCCATTTTCTTTATATTTCACGCCAGACTTTCGCAACTATAAACAACAAATACATCTTTCTTCTGAACTTGATCTCAAACATCGTTTTTTTCAATGTGATTAAATGTTTGCAAAAGCAAATATTATTGAATCTGCGCACCTTCTGCAGGCTTTAGCAGTGCTCTTATGTCGCTGAACGGTCTAGGTTTTCTCTATCAAAGTTTACCTTCTTGCCATATAAATTGTGTTAAGATTTAACAAGATTGCCATCCAGAAAATTTACTCCAGATGGCATATGGGCAAGGAAGCCTTTTGGCTTATCGAGAGTCCAATACTTTTTATCTACGTGTACCCCGCCCTTTTAAGGTATGTGTCGATTTTATTTTTAAACATATTCACGCTACTAGCACCAACACAATCAGCAGATAATCTGTTCCATTCATTTACAGTCCTTTGTGAGAATGATAACTTTCTTATATCTAATCTACACTGCTCCTTTACTAACGTAACTTCTTGTCCTCTGGTCATTCTATCTTTCTTAACTGAGAAAAAATATTTCTATCAATATTTTCATAACCATTCAATATTTTAAACACTTCTATCTGATCTCCTCTCAATCTCCTGGTCTCTAGTGTTGTTAAACCACATTCTTTTAGGCGTATTTCGTAACTAAGATACCTCAGATTTTGTATCATTATAGTTGCTCTCCTCTGTACTCTTTCTAGCATAGCTATGTCCTTACTGCGATATGGCCTCCATGTTCGAATACAATATTCTAAATGAGGCCTAACTATAGCTATTTTTCCTTATACGTTATATTTCACCTAATTAATCCAAATATTTCATGTCCCTTTGAAGCGGCAATGCCTCACTGCTCTGAAACATTCATATCAGCACTAGTGGTTAACCCCCAAGTCCTTTTCTTTTACAGTAGTACTAAGTACAAAACCTCCCGTTGTATATTGTACATCTTCGTTCCCATGTCCTGCGTGGAGGCATTTACATTTCCCAAAATGGAACAATATCTGCCATTTTTCAGACCATTTTATCAACCTGTCAAGATCATCTTGTAAATGCTGCTATCTCCATCACGTTTAATCCTTCTAAGATGCGTCAACAGATCACATATATATTGTTCACTGTCGCCCAGCGAAGCACGGCGACAGTGACGATTAATTATAGCAAAGGTTGACAATATATGATTGTACACTAAATAATTTTTGCCTGTTTTCACAACTGATCCTTGCACCAAGTAGCATTATATGATTAGTCAAGCCGATAATATCTGCCATCTAATTTCAAATGTATCTTTGCATTTAAACAAATTCATTTTCAAAGGACAGCAATGATATACTTACATTTAATTAGTTAACTATATAATATATGTAACACAAGTTCAATCTAAACAATGTACTCACTGTAAAAAACCTAAACTTTAGAACAAATCCAAATTCATGGGGCACTTATCAAGGTGACTATACATATAACTAATTGTTTCTATTCATTAAATTACCTATTACCATAAAAAAAACCGGGAAAATGTTCCGTTGTATTATGGATCATCTCAGAATATCGATGTCCGATATTAGACGAATTTACTTTTGTTTCGGGAGGGGGATCAGGGGCAGTTTCATTTGGCATCTGACATCAATTTTTTATTCTTCTGACGGATGCTGTCAATATATTGATATCATCATATCAATGTTTACAAACTTTCATCTGAGGGGAAGGCGGACTGAGGCCAGATGAAAGTAATTTCGTCTGATATTAGACATTGGCGTTCTCCAGTGATCCCTTACCATTACATTACATTATCAGCATCAATATAACATAGTAGACATCAATAAATCCATTGTTAACAATGCTTTTATTCAGCATTTCCGAATTCGGTTACAAACAAAAACAAACCACTGTCAACAATCTCCAGAATTAAATAATTCACAACCCATAGGAGCAGCAGAAAGCCAGGCATAACAACTAAATAATATACTGTAAAACACTTCAACAATAATCACCATGTAAATTCAAACAAACAACATTTTACATTCAGTTTTGTTGTATTTTATCAACTAATCTCAAATGGGGAGCAAATGTACTTCTAAAATGTGTGACTAGCAGGCACCATGCGTAGCAGTCTATCAACATAACATTAACTTTAAATTATTACTCTGTTTACACAGTGATTGTGACAGATGGACTTATAGACCGTAAGATGCCGCCACCTGAAGGACTATATAATATAGACACTAGATCAAGTAGTCACACGCACTAGATGCAACTTTTACACTTTTTTTTTATAAAAAGGACATGCTGTTCAGTTACATTATTGACTACACGTGTCCTTGCTCATTGATCTCAATCACTATACACTACAGTAACCTAACAAAAACATTCAACATCATTCTATCTCTGGCATTTTACCACATTTCATTACAATCCACATCAAGTCGGAACCAATGATATTTATTGAGCATTTACATCAGACATTTTGGCCTGGTAAACAACTGAGCATCAGTCCAGAGCAACTGAACAAATGGCATTCTGCATAACTATGATGACAGTGTAGTATATGTGTGTCGTAATCTTTGGAAATGGCAAATCTTTAATACTATTTTTGGCATAAAATTATCATAACAAAGTGGACTAACTTTTTATAGCAAGAACAACTGGATCTCAAAGATGCATGGTAAAATAGCTCTTTAACTCGGTTAGCTGATACAACTGATGTCATGTGCAATTTGGTTAGCTGATATGACTGATGTCATGTGCAATTTAAAAACAATTACAATAATGTCAATGCACATAAATGTTATATCACACTTTTGCAGTCACTACTGAAGAGAGACACGCTTAACAAACTTCCTGATTTTTACCACAAACGTACAACATTCTACAGCATCAAGATTGGGCTAAACCACTTCTAAATAAATAAACTTCTAATATTATAACAAAACGCATAATTATTAAATGCAGAAACAAGCTAAAATGTTGCATACAACAAACATGACTACAACTATATACTTGCTTAATTTCCAGGAAATATGAAAAAAAGTGTCAGCTGTAAGATATTTCAAATATAAATGTTATGATGTTGTTAATACCTACTAAACACCTAGGAATTCGAGTTTGTGATGTTTCTGTGTGTAAACATTTGGTTTACTACGAAGACCCATTACACCACTTATCAACAATCTGGGGATGTAAATAGTTTGACATCTCACTACACAAAACAAACACAAGGTACTTGCAATGAAATATATAACCCACATCCACATTACAGTTTGCTTTGTTATTTAGAGACTATCACAAAATACAATATTGATATTTACAAGAAATAACAACATAGTGATTGGGTAGGGTGTTCAAAATCTCAACTATTCACCCCAGTTCCATCATCGTTGACGTATGTCGTTGCTTAGGCCTTGGAACCACTTCTGCAACTACCTGTTAATAATACAAAAAGTTTAATTAAACATGTTTGTCACTTTTAATTTACTAAATAAACTCCTAAAAATTGAACAGATGAATGGATACATTGACTGGTGGAAGATTCAATACAAACATTTATGAATGGTAAATAGATGACATTGACAAAGGGTGAATAGTTACATTGAAGAATGGATAAGGAAATGATTGTTGAATTATCAGAATAGGTAAATATATGGATCAGGCAGTGCATGAATGGGTAGTGTACATACATATAAACAAAATATGGACAGACAGTGCTGGGAGAAAACAGTAAAGTCAGCAGAAGGGAATAATAATAACACATTTCTCTTATAAAGCCCCATCCAAATAATTGTTCTCGGGCGCTGTACAATGGTTATTAGTAATAAATTAAAAAATCATACATATTTTAAAATATTAATGTGCTAAAAATGCAAAATACTAAATAAACACAAGTGTGTACTAGATATTAAATTAATTACAAATTAAAATGAATGTATGAATAATTAATTACAATCATCGAATGTAACAGGACGGGGATATTGTATTGTATTTCCCTTGAAAAAACACATCACTCACCTCCCTGGTACGTGCAGCCTGACTGTTCAGAGTTTGAGGGAGCTGATCACCCCAGCCATACTTGTAGCACTCTCCTGGAGACGTTTTGTCTCATCAGCACTCAATTGTTGTCTCAGGATGTTGTTGATGCCATTTTCACTGACGACACAAGGCAGACTGAGGAACACATCCTGGTCTATCCCATGCAGACCCTACAATAGAGGTTAGACCACAATAGCTTTTACATAGACGGCCATTATAACCTATCCTGTGCTGGATGGATAATTTAGCTATAGATTTTCTTGATACTCTCTCAGCACATGAAAGATTAATTATGTGACGTTGTGTGGAAAATTCATAAAAATCTCACACATTTTGGTACCTCGTTTTTCAGAAAAAATCCACCCAAACCTAGTACCACTCAATTTCATCCCAATCAGGTGACGGATAAGAAATATTGGTGTGTTCTGCCAAATAGCTACGGTGTGAATATGCGAACGACTAGCACATATTGTGCTACCTCATGAAAGATCTAATGCAGCAGTACATTCAATATTCACTGGACTAATATGTCCCATGTAACAGTGCTTGAAAAAAATTCACACATCACATCAAAACGCTGCTTTCAAGAGGATGTGTTCAGCAGTAATGGCGGACGGACACTAATTGTGGCCTTCAACCAACAACGATCACAACCCTGTTTCACATGACCATCCACGTACAATGTGCTGCCACCAGGCAGACAGCAGTTCCAAATGTGCCACATATATATCTAAATGATTAGAACAGATTGTTAAAAAAACAACCGTAAACATTTATGGGGTTGGCACAGAGGTTGCATTATTGTATTGAACAAAGAATATTACACAGCAACACATAACTTACTTTAACACCTATTGTATAGCATACCTTTACATTTTATACAGCAACCATTACATACACAGATTATTTCTGGAACATTTTAGTTTGTTTAATAAAGAATATGCAGACTAAAAACAGCTGTGGTAAACAAACTATCCACATCAAATACTTTTTGTATTTACAAACTTATATATTTTAATTTACTTTAAGAATCACTTCCAAGACAGATGTGAACATTTACAATACATTTCACCACCACTGAACTGTTTATTTTTAGATCCAGCCCGCCTGTAATTACCTCTAGCATTGTCTTCTAACTCCAAACACATGCACATGCACACATAAACACACGGACACACGCATACACACAGACACAGACACACATGTACATATACACACGCACACCATTTTTATTTGTAGATAACAGCAGCAGTCAGTGTTACACCAACGGTTGGCTAATGGCTAGCAAGTACCTTCACAATGGTCGACATTGTGTAGACTTTGCGCTCATTCTTCAAGATTGTGTTACAGAGGGTACACACCATCACCCCAATGGCCCAGCTTGTGTAGCCCTTCAGTCGGATGATCTCATAGGCACTATGGTGAGATAAGTCACACGAGTCTTGATTTAACATTATTTTACAATTTTTTTACTTAAGCTCTACATTTTATGTTTTACTAAATCATTAAATTATTTATTAGTATTATTACTATATCATTATTGAGCTGTATGAATGTTTTAATAATTCTTATTAATAGCAGCTAATATGTTGTGAAGTGTCACAAACAAATAAAACATATCTTTATTATTTGTGATTTCATTAGCATTGTAACAGTGTTTTTCATGTCATTCTTCCCAGCGAGCTACTACCAATGTGCAATATCGCTCGTTGCACCAATATTCATCTTGAGATACTGGATTTTAATTTTGATATTTTAACTGCTACTTAACAGCTGCTAAGAAGTTACTAAACAAACCGGTATATTGTAGAAATATATTTTACTTAACTGAAATTTGTTTTTGAAGTAGAGTACCTTCACTTGAACAAGTGAATATCTGAGCCGTTAGATTTCCAAATTTGCAAATATTTGCTCAAAATGGTGGACATGTTTGTTACCATGTCAACGGGAGTCCAATATATTATTAACTCAGTAAGATCCATTCTATACTTTGGGCAGAAAAACCTACCATTTGCTCAAATAAAAAATGCCATCTACCTGCTGTGTATATCCTTACCTGACCATGATTGGGTTCAGTGACAACTACACAGTACTCACCTGTTGACAACGTCCTTGTGGATCTGCTCCCAGTGTTCGGGATCTTCGTCTGTTCCCGCCAAAGGAGACACGTCAAGTAGATGTGTCCCAGCGACACTGACCCCACTCCACACGGCCACTGCAAACACAGCAGCAGCCACATATGTATAATAGAGTTTAGTCTAGGCAAGACACGGTAGACCCGCTTTCAATTTAATTGACTGTCTGAAGGAAAATGTGGGGATAGAATCAATGCAGTTGAAAGTGGCAATGAGACATCAGGAGATATGGTTGGAGTGAGTCAAATTTACCCCAATGACATGAGTGAGAGATAACAGAGACCAGAAAATTACATTTAAAATATTGAAAGGTTATGAAAATATTGTTGGAAATACTTTTGTTAAACTAATCAAGAAACTGGGGCGCAGTGGCCGAGTGGTTAGAAGTACCAGCTCTCGACTGGAGGGACCGGGGTTCGAATCCTGGTGCCAGCTGGGCAGTGGCTCGGTACTGGTTCGGCTGCCATGTCGAGATTTTGTTCACCCTATGTCGCCCCCCTTCAACCAGTATTTATGAGAAAGCTTACTCCTGCTTGGTCAGTGTGAAAGGGTAGGCCAACAACACCAGCATGTAAAGTATAATGAAGCCAAGGCCCCCAGTCCCCAGCAGCATCAAGAGTCTATGACTAAGGAGGCGGTTCGGGTCAACTAGGGCTACATGCAGGGGGTGCTAAGAATCTCTGGCTCAAGAAGAGCCGCCGAGAGAAGGTAAGTAGACTGAAGATAACAACATATAACATAAGAACACTACTAAGAGATGAACAGATACAAGAAGAACTGGAGGAAGAACTTACGGAAACCAAGTTGGTTAGGGATGTGTTCGGGATTAGAGAAGTCCGAAGAAGAGAGGAATGCTTCCCTACTTTACAAAGTGGCCACCTACTATGCCATTCCATGGCAAACAATGGCCAAGCAGGAGTAGAAACAAGAAATGGAAAGACAATATAGTGAGGGTTAACATCATCAGCCCCAGAGTAGCAGAACTTGCTCTATACATGTATAACAAAGCTCTGCAAACTGAAGATATTACAAATATATGCACCAACAACATAATACTTAGAAGAAGACACAAACAACTTCTACAACGACATGGATGAGACCTTAGAAAAATCAACCCACTACACGATAGTGATGGGAGACTTTAATGCGCAAGTAGGGAAACGAACAAACATTTCTAGGTGTGAGAAATGAATGAGGTGACACCATGGTAGAATGGGCAACATCAAGAAAGTACAAAATCATGAATACCATGTTCCAGAAGAAAGCAGGGAGGAGATGGACAGGGAAAGCCCAAAAGGAGAAACAAAGAACGAAATTGACAACATCCTGACAAACAGGCCAGATATGGTGACTGACGTAACTGTCATCAACCAAGTCAACATTGGAAGTGATAATGAGCAACATCAAACTGGACTTGAAGGCTGAAAGGAATAAGTTGAAAGACATCTACACCAACAGCTCGGTGACAGCCCACCTACACAAAAAGAGCAACAAGATCAACATCAAGAGAGGAGTACGACAGGGTGACACCATATCACCCAAGCTGTTCACGGCAACACTCGAAAGCATATTCCGATGACTAGCCTGGGAAACCAGAGGCTTGAGGATAGACAGAGAATATCTCAGCCATCTTTGCTTTGCCAACGAAATACCTATATGCGCTACTACACCGCAAGAACTACTAAACATGCTGCAGGAGCTAGCTGATGAAAGTGAAAAACAAGGTCTAAAGATGAACATCTCGAACACAAAAGTGATGCTAGAAAATGACACATCAATATATATCAACACATCGCAGATAGAGAACGTTGAAAGCTGTCTATCTCGGACAGCGATACAGTAGAGACAAGTCTTCAACTCATGCATACTTCCAGCGATGACATACGGCGTGGAAACATGGACACTTTTCATCCAGGCAAAGAACAAGCTAGCAGCCGCACAAACAAAGATGGAAAGAAGTATGTTAAACATCACATATCGGGAGAGAAAAACAACCATCTGGGTAAAACAGAAGACAAAGGTCATAGACGTGATAGAACAAATCAGAAGACAGAAGTGGACCTGAGCAGGGCACATCAGCAGACTACAAAATAACCGATGGACATCGCGTATCACAACCTGGAGATCTATAAGAAGACTGGTGAGACGGTGGCGAAACGAACTAGATGAGTACTGGAAAGGCACCATCTGGCAGGATAGCACAAGACAGGCAGATTTGGAAACAACATGCTGAGGCCTTCGTCCAACCACGGGACACTAAGGCTGCACAATGGTGATGATGATGAATCAAGGAATGTGATGAAATAATGGCATTAGTTAATGGCAACCAACACATAAATAATTCATTTACAAGGAATACATAAACAGTGTAATGATAATTGTGTTTCTTTTTTTGGACAAAAACAGAAAAGAATGACAGTAAACTCAACTAACAAATGAACTGAATTAAACAAATGATAAACAACATGTTAGTCACTTGATTAGTGCTTCAACACAACTTTCCAGGTTTTCAAAAATCTTAAATACAAAACACCTTGATAGAGAATGCTGATATTTCTATCATTCTGCCAGAATGACTGAAAGAAAGAATGACAAAGCCTGCACACAAAGAGCAAGGTATGTCTACAGTCTAACACATAATATGTCTTACATAATGGTATACTTAGGGATATGTCTACATTTGATTTCTAACAAAAAATTATTATAATAATCCATTATTTATGGTATCTTGTTTGAAAACAAATTAACAGTGGAATTTTAATACATCGATGTTTATTAAATTAACATGACTGGCACCTACAAAGGGTTACTATTGTGACTAACTATATATATATATATATACGTATATATATATATAACCCTATCAAAGGCAATGCATGATATACTAAACATTCATTGCAATGAAACAAAAAGGGTTTCACAAGTATTTGACATGTACTTTGATTTCACATGTTTTGTCATGGCAAACAAAATATTCTATGAAAATAATGTCATGGTTATGTTTGAAAACAGCTGTTAGAATAGGCAGACAAATCAGACAGGGCCAGTGACTCGTCACCTTTCAGCAAAATGGGCAGTGAACTGCACAAACAACCCCCATTCCCAGTACTTTTCAAGGCAGTGCACCCCCCAAGTCATTGTCAGGTGAAATCAGTAGAGTTGAAAACTCATCTTCTCTTATCTGAAATGGAATGACTAATAGGAAACGTATCTTGCAAACATTTTAATTTTTTTTATTTTATCCATTCTGAAGTCACATTGATATTAAGTTGCAAAAAGCATGTACTTTATAATGTTATTGCAGACTACCATGAATGATGATAACAAATACACATGCACCAGTGGCCGTGCACTCACCATTTATTACTGTGAAACCAGTGGCGCTAGGGCTTAAGTTGCTGATGTGTCCGCTAAGCGTGGGGTAGTTGCCGATCTGTCCGCTACGTGCTCGACAGGCTTTCCACAAACTACGAGTAACATGGTCTTGTTGACAATCGTGCCAATAATAAAAACATGCAGTTTTCATAAAAATCTGAAGAAACATTTGCGAAAGATATCCATATTGTAACTCCTTATCACTTGTCTCAGTTTTTGTATCATGGTCGATATGCTAATCTGTTCACCGGACTTTTATGCTGAAATGTTGTGCCCAAAAATGTGCTGTTTACCTATTGGTACCAGCGACGCCGTTATTCGTTAACGAGCGCCATAGCCAGGTAAATTACCCGGGCCCTGGCTCTTAACAAAAACCTGATTAGATTCCCATAGAATGAATGCTATTTATTCAGACAACTTCACTCAATAACAAAATAAAAAGCAAAACTTCTCATACGCTTCCAAGTCTAGAGACTACAGGCCATAGACATAGTCTAGAGACTACATGCCATAGACATAGTCTAGAGACTACATGCCATAGACATAGTCTAGAGACTACATGCCATAGACATAGTCTAGAGACTACATGCCATAGACATAGTCTAGAGACTACATGCCATAGACATAGTCTAGAGACTACATGCTATAGACATAGTCGCGCTAATGCAGTTATTCTGTATTTCTTGTGGTTTATTTTTTTGTTTCATATCATTAGAGAACAACATGTACTGAAGAAATTTATTGTATGCCAGATGTTTTAGAGAACGGATAACTTAGTACAGATTTTCTAGTTGTCCTGGCTGTAAACAGCTAGGTTGTCCCACGGACAACCAGTAGTTGCAATTTCACTTATCCGGTGAAAAATCCAGTTGTCTCGGTTTAATGGACAAATGGAATTTCGAGCCCTGATATGTATATATACATATATATATATCATTTTATACAATTTTGTTGACTTACAATAGTCGATACCTACAACCATTTTCCCTGTCTAATAATTGTCTTTTCTCACAGATGCTAAAGTTATGAACCACAATTCACCAGTTACAAGCAGCGTTACTAAATTATCTATTGAAAATCCATGGTCAAATTATAGTGCAAATTACAGTCGTATCCTAAATGAACGTAATACAATTGATGACGTGTCTGCGTATGATATTGGCCATGTGTGGCAGGTTGGTGTATTTAACGAAACAATATAAAACGTGAATATTTTATGAAAAATGTTATAAATCAGAAATGGTTTAAAGACATGTAATATTTTAAATGATGATGATGTGTCAGCCGTATTATTACGGAAATTACGGTATTCTAAAGAGTACACGATTGCCATATTTAATGTGCAAGAATAAAGATTTTATTTATTACACATTGAGACGTACCACTCGTATCCCCGTGTTCCCCTATGATGTAGGCATGACAACTCTGAGGAGCGATGTCCAGTTTCTGACTGATGAGGAAGCGGAAACGGGAAGAGTCGAGCATCGTGCCACTGCCAAACACACGGTTCTTGGGGAAACCGCTCAACTTCCATGTAACATATGTGAGAATATCAACTGGGAACAGAAGACACAAACTAGCGTCAATCAACATAGCAAATAAGCTACACAACACAAACTTATGATGTTGATTTGAATGTACAGGATCTGTCTTCTTTCGTGAAGACACTCTGGAACTGGTCCAAGAGGATCTCAGCCTTTTCCTTACCTTTTCCTTAATAAAAACAGCTAAGTTAGGAAAGGGGTTGTGACATTTATTTGATCTATCAGGATAATCCTGTGTTCATTTAGAGATGGCTGAAATATGATGTGACAGTAGCAACCTTTGTGTGACACACCTAGATATGACAAGGGTAAACAAATAAACTCATGGTAATATCGCTCAACAACATCATAACCATACCTGGGTTAGACACAACTACCAGAACTGCATCAGGACTGTACTTTACCAGATTCGGGATAATGTCTGAAAAGAGAATAATATGTAATTTAATAACAGCATGGCATGACTGGTATTGCCACTTTACACATCCATGCACATAAGCGTGCACACATTAATATGTGAAATCATACAAATATTTATCACCATCAGGACCAACTATTCTAAGAAATATAACAACTAACATTTTACTTGACATGACATGGATTGAATAAATATTTTAAACACCAACAAAACATCAGCAATATTTACAATATTACTTCTTCAAACATTATATGAGATTTGGGTGCGAGAGAAACAATAACTGAAAATATAACTTCATCCAACGTCACTACTTAAAATGTTGAAACCTAAATTTATGCAATTGATCAACATGCTAATAGTATTAATTACGTTACGTGATACACATTTGTTGTTTTGTTGAGATAAAGGTGGCTGCCATGTTAGCAACATTCAATGTGTTTATGAGTCTCCATAACATTGTTATTTGAAACATTACTATATTGTCAAAATCAAAGTCTGTAGATATGTCTGACAGTTAACTTTGTGGTTCATCCCTACCAATGTATACATACGTTTGAATATCTCAACATTCCTGTGTACGAGGTCAATTCTGGTTTCGCCCTCTCTCTGTCTCGCTCCCGCAGTGATTACACACACCTTCGAGTTCCTTGTCACACTGTAATCTGCAACAATATACGCTTGTCATAACAGAAAGAAACTAAACAAAACTTTGTCTTACAGCCTAATATTTCTTTTCTTTATCCACAGTTCCATGAAAGCTCCACCAGGCAGACCTGTTCAACCGAACACCATCTCACCTTCTCTGGGAAGCATTCAGCCATGCTGCAATTACTGAGCGCAGACTACGCACACAAATACCCACCAACCACTATCCATTGCTAAGAACAAATATATTACAGCCAAAATAAGAAAAAAGTCTCTGACCCGATGTATTACTTAATATTTTATTAGCTGGAAATTGTCTTAGGTGTTACATGCTGCCTTATATCAAAGCCAAATTACTGTGTTACACACCTTCCCAAGATAGGTATATCAAAGATGCAACATCTACATTTGACTGAGATATGTGGGAAAGAGTTTTGCAACTGTCAGACACAGTTGCAAATGGGTCAAGGAGGATAGGGTCATTAATGTGATTTATTAGAGTTGTGCTTGGAATGCTTCTTGCAAAACAACCAGAAATGTGGTCACCCAGAAAAAGTATAAACATATCTATTTCTGTTACAGGCCATAGCAACGTAATTCATACTTTCAAATTGTTAATTGAAAAAGCTACAGAAATAAGTTTAATTATTATACACAAATGGTAATGTTGACAAACTAGACAATGTAAGTCATATGATATATATACATATATATATATATATGTATGTTGATATTACAAGTTAAATTGTATAGAAAGTGACACCCACATGCTTTTAAAATGCTAGCACAAAAATTATAAAACTGTAAAACACTGCAATTTTAATGTGTAAGATCTTATTTATTGCTTCATCATCCAAAAAAAGAAATTTTTAATATAATAACTTAAGAACAATGTGGACATGTTACTGCACAATCGCAATAAAAGTGAACTATGTTTAACTGGAGTTATCAATGCAAATGGTTTTTCAATTGATGACGATAGAATAAACATGATATTATTTAAGAGCTGGTAAAACAGCAATTGAATTTCTGTCACTGAATCTCTTTCCAACAGGGTTTGGGTTGGCAGGCCTCATGCTTTGTGATGAGACTAACCCGTGCAAGAAACGTAATACATTTTAATTATACTCTAGGAAGAGCAAGACTACAGGAAACCGACAGTCATCCGTATCTAGGAGTATGTATCACCAAAGATCTCACCTGGAACAAATACACCCATCAGACTACAGCCTCAACAAAACTGTACCCTATCATTTATCAGACGCAATCTCTGCTTGTGTCCCCAAAACATCAAAACAACTGCCTACATAATCCTTGTCCAACCACTCTCAGAATACTCATCATCCGTGTGGGACCCCCACACCCAGGTCCTCATCAACACAATAGAAATGGTCCAAAGATGGTCAGCTCGCTTTTGCCTTAACGATTATCAGGGTCCTGGTTAAAACTGGGCTCATTTTCTCTGAAAAGTTGTCAAAACCTGGTCAAAACCTAATTTAATGATAATTGATAATGTATTCGAATTCGGCATAGCCAGGCCATTTCCGTAGCGTAGATTTAGGGTCAGGCCGCAGTCTATGTGAATTATTCAAGAACACGGACACCTTTTTTTCTGCCAAAGTAGTTTCTAGAATATTTGTGCATATAAAGAACTTTTTTTATTTTACACTAATTAATAAGTGTTATACACATGCTTTTATTTTGATTCAGTTTGAGTTGTGCCACAAGGGCTGCTTCAGAGTAATTGCACAACAATTCAGCATTTATGTTTCATAACCTCCAGCTATACTTGTTTTAAGCAAGTAGATATTTACATATCACTAAAATTAGTATATGAGCTAAATATAAGCTAGGAGAAGTTTGGTGTACGTTGGGTTAGTTTTGGGTTTTCAATAGTATTAATAGGTTTTGACCGGCTATAACCTAACAGTATTGTGTATTCCAATAATTATGTCTACTGCCCAGTCCATGAAGACCACCCAGAAGACCACTGGAATTTAGCCCCCAAAATTTTGACAAATGGGTGCAGTTGAAGGGCTTTGGTGAGCCTCAGCCCCTCCCCTTCCATATTCACCACGTTCTGACGCCTATGCTCTGGCTTACTAGTTCCAACTATTGGTACTAGTAGGAAAAAATTTTTGTCCTTAATGTAAAATCTAAAAAGAAGTGTCTCAAAATTAAAAACACACCCACATTATCTTCATTTTGGGTTAATTCACTGGGCTAAGTGTTACTTTATCAATGTGCTAAAATACATTTTATTAAAGTTATGTACAGTTAAACTACCATTTTAAACCATTTTTAAGATTAAGAGTATATATCGTTTAATATAGTTTACACATTGTCCATATGTCTGTTTACACAAGATAGATAAATTAGATGAAATATTGACTCACAAATATTAAAGAAAACAAGCAAAAGTTGTCTGTATAACAGTCAGCACTGCCCATTTATTTTTAGTTTAACCTTAAGGGTAGCCACTACTCGAAAATGGCCATAGGCCATATCTCTGTTAGCACTGAACATATCTTAGCCAAAGCCACTTTGGAGTACTAATTACAGTATAGTTAAATGAATAGTACATGATATGTGGAATGTGGGCTCATTTGTTTGTGCAGTGCCATGACAATCAACATTTCTAGTGTGATAGAGGGGCATGCATCCTTGAAAATTATTCTGAGCTAACAACTGTATGTGTGATCCTGCAGTTGTCAAGAATCATTAGCTAGAATACTCCTAAGGTGGTTTTTGGCAAGGAAGTTTGACTGTAATGACTGCTTTTTTCATGACGTCTTGAAAAATGCTCAAACCTGAACAACAGTCACTGAAGTCAGATATCCTTGCCCAAAACCACCTTATTGCACAAAGGAGTATTCTAGCAAATGATTCTTGACAGCATGATCACACGTACAGTTGTTAGCTCAGAATAATTTTCATAGATGTAAAAATCCATCTCACTTGAAACGTTCATTGCCATGGTAATACACAACCAAACTTGCCCATATTTTACTCATCATATACCATTAATTTTTCTAATCAGTGCTCCAAATCTGGTTATGATATGTTCAATATTAACAGAGATATGGCATATTGGTTATATGGGCGTTTTTGAGTAATGGCTACCATTAAGCAATCACTAGTTATGCGATGAAATGCTTGTTTTATAAATGCTTGGTTCAGGCTGATGCAGGCCTAGACATTATAACACTGGCCCATCGGTATGGTGCCTTTTCTGAACCTGCTGGGCCAGTTCACCCCAAGTTGTGCTAGTTTTCATAGTTTACTGGCCCAACAGGCCACTGGTTGCAATCTGCTTGACAAGCATCATTTAAAATAATTTCTTGCCACCCCTGCACTACAATTGAAAAAAAATCTTATCACCATCTTGTTTTAGTTGCGATGCCATGTGGAGTTCTTGCGAACTGTGTGCATTGCTAATTAATTATGCACATTTCCTCAAAATTTGGGCATTAACTTTTTAAAATCTTATAGTCAAGGCCAGTGATGGCTACTTCACTGGTGATGAGGGGTGTAGGGAATGTGGAACAGATACCTGTGCTTGAAGTGATGGTGACATTCTGACGGAAGGACTGGCCGTGCTGCAGGTCCATCATTTCACCCCGCAGTTTGTCCTCATTCACATCCACCAGGGCGATGACAGACGCCACGCCCTGGCACAGACACAGTGCAGACATTACTACAACTAACAAACATCCTCGTCCTCTAAATGGCGCTACATATATACAGAAGACGACTGAATCCAGGAGCAGTAATAAATAATGTTAGTTGATGTAAATTATAAAAATGGGCCAAGTGGCCCTGAAGTCCTTTGGACTAATACATCTATATGTGACCCCGGCTGACCAAATGAGTGATAAGTCGGAAAAATGTTAACATTGTTTTCTTACATCCTTGTAAAGGTTTGATAGGGTGCTTTACATGGTTTCAAAAATTATGACTTCTACAAAATTTGGCAAAGTTATGGAGCATTGAACATGGTAGGGATCAAAAAGTGAAAATGAAGAAAACGGCTGTTGAAGTTTTACATTACATATGCAAATGGATTGCATGGAAATATTACGTGCACAACATTTAAATGTGGCACACAGTATGTAATATGTATGTTATGTTGCAATGATACACTGGAAGCACAAATGTGCTGCTATAAAGACTTATCAAGTTATGCCAGATTATGTCTTCATGTGTAAAACTAAGAGGACAGATTATTTGAGAGCAAAAGGTAGACTCACTGTTTGACACAGTTTAAAACCTACAGGCAACTGTCCAGTTTAACAGGGGTCTAGTGGCTTGATGCTGTATATTGACACAAGCTACTGCCAGTGACCAATTACACATTAGTCAGTTTCCATCAAACAATAGCATGCAGAGAATCTTAGCTCCACAGCTGGGTGTAGTACACAACCAGATCCACCACTGATTCAGGGTCAAGTAGATTAGCTCAATGCACCAACTAAGACAATACACAACACTGTGAGTGACAGTGTCCAGAGTGAGGCCTAAACAGTGTCCTTATTGCAGAATAGATCAATTAAATCTGCCAAGTGGGTGACATTCTGCACAAGTGTTCATTAATCCTTAGTGATTGTTCAGAACACCAGACTGACCACATACCTAAACAAAGCGAATGTAATAGGTGAAGACCAGGCAGTGTTCAAATAGGGGTATTGGTTGAATTGTATTTGTCTCGACGCAAAAGGCATTTGATTTAGTAGACCGGTCCTCCCTGTGGGCTAAGATAATTTCATGCGGTATTAATGGTATTGTGTTGAAAGTTGTATACAACATGTACAAAAATGTTAAATTATGTATAAATCAGGGCCAGGCTGTGTCAGCCTTCTTCTCATGTGATGTATAGGTATGGCAAGGAGAAAACTTGTGTCCTTTGCTATTTACTATTTACCTGATTCATTCTGAACACTGTTAGTCACAATTATAACGGACTTGACATGGCAGCTGGTGAAATTTATAACAACCTTAGGGATGATGATGTAGAAAATGTATGTTCTACTATATGCTGATGACACTAGAATGATTCAATCAAATACAGATGTCTTGCTTGTGTATAGCGGAACTATGTCAACTCTTCTAATGGTTGACATTTGGTTGTTTCCGGTGTCAACTATATTGTGAATCTGTAATTATTAGTCTATATTGATACAATTGATTTACACAGTACCATGTCTACACAAGGCAAGCGTAAACAGAACACTAGAATGCATTTGATATCAATAAAATGTAGGATATTTCACTCTATAGTTGTCCAGAATATAAATTTTCTATGTTTGTCACCTACAGGTGACAGAATATTAACGTTCTATGTTTGTCACCTACAGGTTTCTACAGACAATACATCTTTAACCAATAGACACCATAGTCACACCATTTTATAGGAATTAAATGATCATCAAAATAAACACAACTTGCAATTATAGAAAATCAATAGTTTTGAAGATAAAAAGTGTGAGGCAACTGTTCAGTCTAACAGGGGTCAAGTGTGTCTACTCTGCCTGGGCGATGTGACCAATTAAAGATTAGTCAAGGTATCAATGGAACAGTAGCACTAGGCTGCAGAGTTTAGTCATGGTATTGACTTTGTGGCACATTAAACAAAATCTACTGTTGGGGGTGGTCTCAAAGGCCCTTCCCAAAACCACACCACTAGAAAATGTAAAACTTTTGCACTTTGGGGGCCCCTTAGGTGCCCTTAGAATGATTCAATCAAATACAGATTTCTTGTATATAGTGGCAGCACTCTAAGATACATCTATGCAAAATAAAAGTTGCTGAACGGTTTCCGAGATAAGGCAGCTAACGGTGGACGGCGGACGCAGAGTGATGGCAATAGTCCCTTGGACCTTCGGCCAAAGGACTAAAAAGTTGTTTGCGTTAACACTACCAATCTGGCTCCTCGGAACAATAACAGAAAGTATGCATATATACTGGTGGGGGCACAAAACGTTTTTTGCCATTTTAACAAACACTTGCATCAAATTGATACAAACAAACTGTTTGAAAAGTCGTTGAGTGAATTACTTACGAAAATAAATTGGCAGAATCTAAATCTTGTAAGACGCCTGCATAAAAAACGTGCATCCTATCTGCGATGTGTAAATCGCTGTGTGGCCAGAGCATCACGTGAATTAGTGTGAGATTGGGTAGTGTTTGAAATAGGTCAAGGGGCAGTATGGCAGCTAGAATGGTGGTTTCTGACAAAAATACAAACAAATTGTCTTCCATATTCCAGTCGTTTTGTATGGTTACTATCAAACTTTTATAACAAATACATATATCTATAAAACACTTTTATTCATGGATGAGATATGGCTCTTTCAAGCAATCGATGCGATTAGTCAATTTTTGATGGGCATTTACAGTAAACCACCTTTTTGACAACATAAACTTACAACTCCAGAACTATAAATGATATGGTAATCTGGTTTGGATTGTTGTGTACTCCTGGATATTCTCCATAATCTGTATAAATGCTTTTTCTTTGGAGTAATGTCCCAAACTGTGTCAAAAAATGTTGCATTTATAAATATGTATTTTGAAAATACAATATAAAATATAAATTAAAAAAAAATTGAATTTTTTTTACAGATTGTAAAGAATATCCAGGATAACACAACAGTCCAAGCCAAATTACGATATCGTTATTATTTCCATTACTATTTTGTACTCAGTACACTACTCTCTACTACATGGACACACAAAATTGTATTATACTCACGACCGAAAAATTTGGGGCACTGAAATCTTGTGTTCTAACACTCTTGGCCTGTTTTAATACACTGCGTGGTCTCGCACTGATTCATGTGGTCTCGCACTGATTCACAATTTACACAGTGTAGATAGGACCCTCGATTTTTGGCGCCGGCATCTTCGACGAGATTTGGATTTCGCCGGAATATTTTTGTAAGTACTTCAGTCAAAACAACTTTTGTAAGTTTGTTTGCAAAAAATTGAAAGAACATGCGTTAGAAATTTCACACATAAATATCTTACCAACAAATTTGATCAGATTTTAGTAAAAATAGCAAAACACGATTAAACCCACGCATTTAAAAAATGCCCTATCTAACTGCCATACCACCCCTTACTTAGAGTTAGTTAAGTTAAGGCTTTAATAGCGCCGTTCGAACATGATCAACATGATAATTTAGTGGCACGATTTTTTACCTGGCACAAATTTTCAGGTCGTGAGTATAAAGTTACGAACAATATTTTATTTTATGTCTGTCTAGCGTACGATATGAACCTTAAAACCACTCACCTGGAGCATGATGCTGTACGCCGAGGCCATGCCGACCTGCCCCACTCCGACGACGCTGATCTTGGCTGACGGGTGCTCCTGTGGCGGCACCAACTCTAACATCAGACTCTCCCTCAGACGTGCCGACATTTTCCTTTTTGGACAGTTCAGACAACTCTAAAACGAAAAAATTAAGATTACTGTAACGTTCTGACACATTATACAAAGATATCCACAACTATGTCATAGATATAATGCCTTGAACGCAATATGTATGTAGCGTAATTACTCCCGTTGGCGTTGGCGTTGGCCGTTGCAATCAAAACAAGCAATTCCAAAGCCTAGGCAAAGCAAAGGCCAAGTGCGTCCTTGGATCTGCTTAGACTTAGTCCTCGTCCTCGACTGACATTTCCCAATTATCACTCATATTTTCAACATCTGCGAGTAAAATCTGACACAAAAATGACTACGACACTACTCACAATTCTGGACGTATGTCTATTCGGACAATCCAGTGAAGTGAGCGAATTCTAACAATCAACGTATGCTTGACCCCCGCCTTTTTGACGATGAAGCGTCACCTACAGTCTTTTCCGCATAGCGCTGTTCAGTGGTCATTTACAATACGCGATAATGTTGATACTCGCACATATACAGCTGCTAAAATCTTTAGATAAACGCCAAGAAGTATTGTCGAATTAATGTGGAACGGGTTTAATCGTATTTCTAAAAGTTGACACGTACATCTCGAACTGCAATTTACTAATTCATTTTTCTAACAGACTATTCTTTTGCCAAGCAAGAATAGCGTCCTGTTTCATCATGCGTCTCGGTCACTGCTCCGTTCCGCGTTCGATTCACGGGGATGTTATCAGTGGGTGTGTTACTCCCTAGAACCAATTCTCTCTTCCTTGTTTAGTTTGTCAGTTTATTCATCTTGTCGTTTTGAAAATTGTATCAGATGTGATAGAGCCTAATTTAAATATATGCAAATTAGTCGCTGTTCGTCCTGTTTTGCCTACTTGTTCCCGTTTTGCCCGCCTAGAGATCTAGATATTGTTTGGTAAAATATGGGGTTTATAAGCGGGGTATATGTATATATATATATATATATATATATATATATATATATATATATATATATATATATATATATATATATATATAGTGTAGTTTGCGGCAATAGCTAAGGTAATGAACGTTAAGTCTGAGAGAATGCGCTATATGTTGAGTTGCTTTTTTGGGGTGGTTTTGGTTTCGCGCGCTTTATGTAATGTATATATATATGTGTATATATATATATATATATATATATTACTAATCGTACAAACATACCCACCACTGTCTATAATCCGGTATTCATTCATACAACCAACTTACTCTAGCCACATGTATACGTGTGGCTGATATAGAGTTCTGAGCTGAAGAAGATGAGTGAATTGGAGCGACGTAGAATGAACGGTCTTGACTGAGGATTCGATGCTATATATATATATATAATAATAATAATATTATACATTTCCGAACATAGCTGCCGAGCTGGACTGACGTGTTTCGCGCGACAGGCAGGCGCTTGCGTGACTTGTTGGTAAATGAGTTGGTCGCAGGTTCTTGCTGTGGGGTGTTCGTTGAGACGGATGCAAGTCAGTGGTTGGTGCCAGTGGTTATTTTTTTTAACTTCTCTGTTTGCGCTGGGATTGAGGCATTCTGGCTGCCCACGACATATACTGGGCGATAGTGGAGTAAACGTGAGCGACACCAGTCTACTGACCAGCCAACCGTGACGGGTCAGCCAAACGTGACGGACAATAGTGTGTAACACAGCACAATGCTTAGTACTAAGGGTACTGGAGATGCTCGGAGACAAGGAGGTGCACATGGTAGACAAAATCAAAGCTGCGCTCTACCCCGATGCCTTAATTTTTTTAATGATTGAATTGATGGACCTGAAATTAGAAATGACTTGCGCAGTATAATAGACACCAAAGACAACATTGACCTCTATTTACAATCTGTAAAATTTGACGTTTTCTCATAAAGTAGCTCCGGACCCCGTATAAGTGAGCCAATTCCTTCAGTGTTCTTTCATTTCTAAGTATAGTCCACAAAGTAGGCCTATATTTCATATTTTTAGATTATCTGCCCCAAAAGTGTGACAGAATGTGACACTATATACAATCTCGACATACACCATATTGCATATTCACAACACACATGGAAGAAGAATACTGTTACCTTATCGTTGGTTCCTATACCATGGATCGCAAAAGTAATATATATTACTATTGTGTGAACTAAGTACAGTAACACAACTCTCTGGCTCTGCTGTGCTGTCTATAGGGTATAAATAATAACTTATATTATGTGGATATGCGCTAACACATACCTTTTGTTTTCAGTTGCATGCTAGTGCATAGTCAGGCGAGGGCATGGCATGGAGACATGCATTCATGTGTAGCTGTCGTTAATCCTTACAGAGATCCACTTCTGATTAATTGACTCTGAAGAAGTCCTACTTAACATGTGTTAGTGTCCTTTAAATTACTAATTACATGAGTATTCTAGGGAAACGTTTTATGACTTTATTACAGAAACTGTTCCGTCTACTCTGACCCTCTGACAGTGTAGGCAGTGTGACTACCAGCGCTATCCACTAATTGAATGGTCCTAATCAAGATCGCCGCTAATGCGGTCGGGGCCTAAGTAAAACTGGCAGGCTAGCTATCCAGTTATAAATAGAAGTCAGAGGTAAACTGCAGGACAGGGTCGGCATGCTCGAAACAAGTGTCGCTGCTACTGAGCAGTACAGTCGCCGATCAAAATATACAACCTATAAGTCCAGCTAAGGGATTGCGGAGTCGGGCACTGCATGCTAACATGCCTGTGCTAAAGTGCTGGATTTGCGGAGTCGGGCACTGGCTAACACGCCTGTGCCAAAGTGCTGGATGCTATAATTAGCAAGACGAACGTGCGCCCACCCCTAAAGGACGTTATGATGGCAGAGAAGGGCCATCACGTTTTTGTTTGGAAATCTGCACCGCCATGGTGCGATGACGCATTGCGCCATGCGAGCGATGGGCGGTGCGATGAACGATGCGCGATGCGATGCGCGATGAGATGGACGATGCGCGATGCGCGATCTGATGCGATACGCGATGCGATGGTATAAATCATAAAGTTGCCGTAATGAGCATGCGATGCGATGGTATAACTTATAAAGCTGCCGAAGAGGTATACACCTCATGCTATGAATTAATTATTTTTTGGTCTCCGGTTTTGGTGCGATAACCTAGATTACATTCTATAAAATGATTGCCCGCATGCCACGATTTATCTTAGTCTAAACTCAATCGCATTAGGCTTCTATCACAATATTTAGAAGTACGAATACACAATTCTGCATGCAAAATAAACAGAAGTGTAACCGTATACACACACTCAGAGTCATCAACCATGGACACATGCGTTGAACATATAAGGCATCCAGTGTTGTTAAAGGGGAAATGAAACGATTGAACAACCACAGCCCAAACATAAGAACATACCATTTAGAGTACATGTCACCATGATTTGACAAGTACAGCGTCACGGTATATTTTTAATAATTTTTCAAACGTAGCTACTATCGGCACAGGGCGCCGCCATCATGCTCCAGGAGCGTGTGGTTGTATATCCGGTTTGATTGGCGAGATGTCTCCCAAAGCTGTATACAGCAATTCGATAGGCGACGCAGCGTAGCTCTCAGAAAAACCGACGAAACGCATACAAACACATAAAAACAGAACAATTTAATGCACTGCGTGGCTACTAGATATACTATAAGTGTTAGTAAACAACTTTTCACATACTTTCACAGAAAGATTCCAACAGAAAAAAACAAGTTATAGATGATGAATTTGACGTGTTCGCCGGCGGCAAGATTGGCAAAAGTCTGCGGTGGTCACTTTCAAACGCCGATTGCAAGCCTAAATACGAAAGTGACGAGCATAAAAAGACATTGAACGTCGAAACATAATTCTTGGTTAAAGTCACAGGTCCATCTTCAGTCGATTTGTTTACATATAACTATGCACCGATGAAGTAAAATTAAACGAAATCGACCTGGAAGCTCGACATTATTGCCTTATTTGGAGGGTGAAGCGGCGCGTAGGAAATAACAAGCCGAAACCAGCTTGTTGTTGCCAAGGTGACTCGGCACTCACGAGTTCCGTCAGGTATCATTACGACCACTATATAGTCCCGCAGTTCTAGTTCAAAGTCTGCATATATACAAATATGACGTATTAAAAATTGAAATGTAATAAGAAATGTGAATGTGATAAAGTACAAATACGTGTGAATACTATGATATAATTGGGAATAATGAGTGCTTGTAATCCGCCGATTTAGTTTACGTCAAGTCGTGCCGGCGTGTTGCTACGTCTGAATACCGCAACGTCTACATCTACAAGTCTGTTATCGACTTAGTTGCTGGTGGGGGGAATAACCTTCAAAATAATTACAAAAATAAATGTCGGCTACCGTAGCCAGTATAATGGCAAATGATGTTCAATTTTGGGAAATGTAAATGCCTCCACATAGGACATGGGAACGAAGAGGTAGAATATACAATGGGGGGTACTGTACTAAGTACTACTGTAAAAGAAAAGGACTTAGGGTTAACCGTTAGTGCTGATATGAAGATTTCAGAGCAGTGCGGAATTGCAGCTTCAAAGGGAAATCAAATCCTTGGATTAATTAGGCGAAACATAACGTATAAGGAAAAAGAGCTAATAATACCGCTGTACAAAACAATAGTTAGGCCTCATTTAGAATATTGTATTCAAGCGTGGAGGCCATATCGCAGGAAGGACATAGATATGCTAGAAAGAGTGCAGAGGAGAGCAACTAAAATGATACAAAATCTGAGGGATCTTAGTTATGAAATACGCCTAAAAAAATGCGGTTTAACAACACTAGAGACCAGGAGATTGAGAGGAGATCAGATAGAAGTGTTTAAAATATTGAAGGGTTATGAAAATATTGATAGAAATATGTTTTTCTCAGTTAAGAAAGATAGAAGGACTAGAGGACATGATCTTGCATTAGCAAAGGAGCAGAGTAGATTGGATATAAGAAAGTTTTCATTTTCACAAAGAACTGTAAATGAATGGAACAGATTACCTGCTGATTGTGTGGGTGCTAGTAGCGTGAATGTTTAAAAATAAAATCGACACATACCTCAGACGGGCGGGATACACATAGATAAAAAGGTCGGACTCTCGAAAAGCCAAGGGCTTCCTTGTCCACCTGCTACCTAGAGTTAATTCTCTGGGTGGCAATCTTGTTAAATCTTGTTAAATAACGTTTTGCGAAATAGTGTCGTCATCTATTAATCAACATTAGTCACAGTCCGGACCAAGCCCTGTCAAAAACGTATTGTAGGCATTGTCATTGGAATGTATTAATTTAAAAGAAATAGTTAAAGACAAATATTATTGAAGTTGGACTGCTCAAATACTATAAAATGTAACCGCATTTAATTAAGTGACATTACAAGTATTTAAATCCTTAAAAATACTTGTTATACAGTCAATAGCATATAACAAAACACTGTAGTCATATCTGATATAATTAGTTATTGGCATAGTAAATAGCCTGGTTCACATCAGTCAACTAAAGTCAATCACCATGTAGGCCTAATACTAATTTATGTGTCTCAAATATTGGCTTGTAACAATGGACCCTGAATTGATGCTCCAGTTTTGAGGCAACAATTTAGCAAGCATGCTATCATACCAACTTTTTTCCTGATATAGATTGCATGACTGCAAACACCAATGTATGCTTTTAATAACAAGGACATTGTATATAATTTATTGACTTTTGAATGTAAGCCTAACAAGGAAAAAAGGAAATAACATCACAGGAAAAAGCCACAAAGATTAATGAATATGTATTTTGTATTTATAAAGTTCAAATGTTAAACACATTTGAGTGCACAAGCATTTTAATCATGAAAATTAAAGATAACACACATATCCACTAAAAAAAAAACGTTGAAAAAGTCACTTGTAAATCGCACTTGTGCTCCAATTGTAATTAATATTTGCACGATTGTGTCAATTTGTTCATAATATATAACGGAAGTATCCAAACAACCATAGGGCCTAATACCGAGCGCAAGCTTCGAAGGATCCAGCGAAGGATTTAGCACGCGAGATGACATCGTCCCTCGTGGTAATACAAATGTCACTTGTAGTGCTGTCACGCCATCGAACTGTAGTGTCAAAACATAAAGGAAGCCAGTGGTCGTGTCGCCAGTGCGACACTTTGTCGATGCAGTAGTTAATACTGACAATACTGTTGTTCCATTGAACATTCACCATGACCGTGGGTATGCAAAGTTGCCTTCGCAGTCTAGCACGCCTTCTCCGACTGACCCTGACCATGGCAGTTCTGTCAATATAGACGCCCTTCGGATGTCCCAGTCTCACTATCGCCATCTTCAGACGATTCTGTCTGCAACAGCAAGAAGAGAAACATTGAAGCGAGTGATGCAGAATATGTTGTAGCATGTGACAGCGGTATCACTGATGACGACTCAAGCGGTTCTTACACTAATGGGAAAGAGAGTTTGCATCTGTGAGAAAAACATCATTTAACTTTTCTGCACCTGCTAAAACACCAAACGGCAATAAACCACTTATATCAAAGCCTAGCATCACAGTGACTGGATATGCAGTGGTTGTGACCACAGAATGTGTTGATGGCCACTCGTTCATGTGGCACTCGCAACCCAAGATTGGTAACATTTATGAGAGTAACTTGTTGATACCAAGCGTCCTCTTCCTGACTGGACATTCATTCACTGTGTACAATTTGGTCAACCTAATGAACCTATGTGCCTTGTCACCCCGCCAGTGCTACAACATACAGCGGGCATACATACTGCCAGAGATAGAGGACATGCCATTCAGAGGCCATCATGTCAGCTCTGGCCGGACAGAGCGTGGTCGCATCAGACGATGCAAGATATGACAATCCAGGACACAACGCTACATTTGGCATTTACTTCATCATGGACACTGACAGCCAACTCATCATTGCTCAAGAAACTGTTCGGGTCACAGAGGTCAAGAACAGTTACTGGATGGAAGTGGAGGGCTTGAAACGCTGCTTGGACAACCTGACTGACCATGGGGTGAAGATCACCACACTTGCCACTGACAGACATCCCAGCATTAGAAAGAGAAATAAATAAATAAAGGTTGTTGCCTGCCAAGAAAGTTGAAGTTGTCCCTTTGATAGGCGCAATTGCCAACCACCTGTGGTATTGCGCATCAGCTTGTGATGGTGATCCCCGCTTGATGAAGGAGATGTGGATCTCGCTCCTCCATCACATCAGGAATTCCATTCATGGACAGCAGGCGCAGAGTTGTACCGGAAGTGCAGTCATGCAACGTATACACAACAAGAAGTGAAAACAAGACTGAAGGTACAGAAGCCTTCACTGTCCAGAAAGCTATACTGGACTGTTGCCTACTGTATGATATAGAGAGGGTTACGAAGTGTGTTCACACTGGTGAACTGGAAAGCTTACATGCCCTCTTCCTCAAGTATGCACCCAAGTTCAGCCGTCAAGGCATCATAGCCAGACTCCACTTGGCCACCATTGACCACAACACAAATACAAGGTAAGGCTTGTGATATCAATAGTGTTAACGTTTGATGTTACAAAATAATGTATCAGTTGCTTGACAAAGCTGCACACTTTAGAAATCCAGCATTGCATTAGGAAATAAACTAAAATGGCTGAAAATCCCTGCCTGTACTCGACAGCAAAACAATGTTAGGAATACAGTTTCGAAAATACAATCTCACTGCACAAGAGTATGCATGCAAACAACAGATAACATAATTAAAATTGAGGACATTTGTTTATTGTTACTTGAATTGTTTAATTATATATCAATGGAATTGGAATGGTATGCTTTGGAATTGCTTACTGAAATATAAACTTATGCATATATAAATTAGTTTGATTTCGAGAGAGAGAGAGAGAGAGAGAGAGAGAGAGAGAGAGAGAGAGAGAGAGAGAGAGAGAGAGGGAGGGAGAGAGGGAGGGAGAGAGAGAGAGAGAGGGAGAGAGAGAGGGAGAGAGAGAGAGAGAGGGAGAGAGAGAGGGAGAGCGAGAGCGAGAGCGAGAGCGAGAGCGAGAGCGAGAGCGAGAGCGAGAGCGAGAGCGAGAGCGAGAGCGAGAGCGAGAGCGAGAGCGAGAGCGAGAGCGAGAGCGAGAGCGAGAGCGAGAGCGAGAGCGAGAGCGAGAGCGAGAGCGAGAGCGAGAGCGAGAGCGAGAGCGAGAGCGAGAGCGAGAGCGAGAGCGAGAGCGAGAGCGAGAGCGAGAGCGAGAGCGAGAGCGAGAGCGAGAGCGAGAGCGAGAGCGAGAGCGAGAGCGAGAGCGAGAGCGAGAGCGAGAGCGAGAGCGAGAGCGAGAGCGAGAGCGAGAGCGAGAGCGAGAGCGAGAGCGAGAGCGAGAGCGAGAGCGAGAGCGAGAGCGAGAGCGAGAGCGAGAGCGAGAGCGAGAGCGAGAGCGAGAGCGAGAGCGAGAGCGAGAGCGAGAGCGAGAGCGAGAGCGAGAGCGAGAGCGAGAGCGAGAGCGAGAGCGAGAGCGAGAGCGAGAGCGAGAGCGAGAGCGAGAGCGAGAGCGAGAGCGAGAGCGAGAGCGAGAGCGAGAGCGAGAGCGAGAGCGAGAGCGAGAGCGAGAGCGAGAGCGAGAGCGAGAGCGAGAGCGAGAGCGAGAGCGAGAGCGAGAGCGAGAGCGAGAGCGAGAGCGAGAGCGAGAGCGAGAGCGAGAGCGAGAGCGAGAGCGAGAGCGAGAGCGAGAGCGAGAGCGAGAGCGAGAGCGAGAGCGAGAGCGAGAGCGAGAGCGAGAGCGAGAGAGAGAGAGAGAGAGAGAGAGAGAGAGAGAGAGAGAGAGAGAGGAGCATACAAGCAAGCTGCTATAGCCAGCTATTCTTCAGATATTTCTATTGTTATACTGATTTTAGATTTATCATTTATTCAATCAGCGGGAAATGGTGAAAACAGCAGACAACAAGCTACGGTATCAGCTGCAGTATTCAAAGTCTGCTGGGTATGTAGTGAAGAAAGTGATGGCGTCAAAGGACTACAGCTTCCGAGGAGAAATTCTAGAGGGCATTGCAGCTAGATGCATGAGTGGCACAAAGCTGTGAAGTGTGCTCCAAGTTGCAACATCAAGTAAGGAGGTAACTCTAGCAGAGCATGCAGGCATCGAAAATCCAGCAAAAGAGGAGACTGTGGCAAAGCAAAGAAGCGGCTTTACGGAAAACTAGTTGTATCCGTATCAATTCGGTTTAGTGCCACCCAATTGATACGACATCCAATTTCAAATGACAATGGATTTCTATGCTTAAATAACACAGTTTGAATATCACTGGCAGAAATAGAGAAACGTTTTAGACAAAGTGCATTCTCACTACTGTATAGGACCTCCTAAAGTAAGGAACATCCACTTAAAAGCTTGTATCCTAGTTGTGGTATGCAATGTATTTTATTAGGACTATTCTATGCAGGGAACTTTGGGTATATGTCATTTACTGGAATAGTTTAACCAAGTCCAAACATGTTACTTATAGTGATTTTTTTGCAACAGACTACCATTCTAAAACATCACACTGAACTGTACATGTATTTGTTCATATGACTCACTGTACACTTTTAATGTGGCTTCTAGGATGTGTGTCACAAAAATGATAAGGGCCATTACCATTAAAACTGGGCTGTTACCATCAAGTTTAGTAAAAGTAAAGAGCCATCTTACAACAAAATATATATATATTTTTTAAACTGTATGTTTTAGCCAGTATTATTAAAGTGTACTACAAACTAATGAAGCAGCAAAGGATTCAGCTATACGTTTTGTTTTTTATTCATACTTCATTGTTCGTATTACATTTGACATTATCACAAAACAACATCTCAAAAAGTACTTAATAATAATAAGAACACTTATATAGTGCCATAAATCTAGATAAATCCATTTGGAGGCACTTGATAGATTTTGAAACTAGTACTACAAGTTTTGAATCTGTATCTTGAATAATAATACTTGTTTTCTTGACACATGGCCCTAGTGTTGAAAGTTGAAACCCACAATTATGTAAAACTGGAACTGTAATGGAATATTTTGTATGTAATAATTTTTGTATCACAATATTTGATCATAATGATGACCCATATCATCAATAAACGTGTTACTTATTGATGTACTATATGTGCACAGGACTGACCCAAATTGTAATACAGTTAAATTAAAATGTGTCACAGTGTGAAGTGAATCAACTGAAAGAAACATTGAAAACCGGTGTGTGAATTTGACTAATGCATTGGCACAGTCTGCCATGTAGTCTTATTTATTTGTGAATTGTTTCTCCATATGAATAAACTGTTGATATATTTCATGTTGGCTTCAGTATTACAAATCAAATTATGAATAGGGACATGCAAGACACTACAGATCACATTGTTGTTGCCAAAAATGGGATAAGAAGGCACCAAATAATTCATTCTTCCTTTTGGTCAATCTAATCTTACTTATCCATGGTTTTTATTTTTACTGTACACTCACCTGTATAGTGCAATGTCCATAGCTTAAATTTTCATAAACCCCATTCACTTCTGGATACAGTGCAGGCTGGTATAACATGTCTGTTGCCTTTTCCAAGTCTCTCCCTTGACCACAACGTGAAGTGACAAATAGGCGGCTAATCGAATCAATCGATATGTTCTGAAAGTTCATTTATTTGCATTAGTTGATAATAAACAACCGGTATCTTCTAATTATTGTTATACTGGCAAAACTGTGTTTTATCAATATCACATCATGAATTCAGTGAATTGGTTCATTTGTTTGTGAAGGGCTGTAATAATTATGATTGTAAGACTACATTTCATGATGTGGTCTTGGTAACACACACACATAATATAAATAACATTTTTATTATATTAAAAACTCCACTTAAATATTTTGGTATCAATAATACATTGCACAATGTCCTGATTATGCATCTATTAATGCATGGTAGTGTGCAATTTGTCTACATTTTTATATAAATTAAGCAAGTTGCTTGAACACTTTTAAATAGGGAATTAAACAAGTGTATAAAAAGGATGCACACATCCTGTCAAGAATAAAAGTAAGTTTATTAAGAAAATGATCAAAAAAATGTTGATGAAAATCATAGACATAGTATTATATGAAGATTGAGTGAACCTGAACATCTGAGCCTGAGGTGGGAACAAGTGTAATTACTCTATTTAAGTTTGAAATAGTTATTGCTAGAATAATTATTTAATACCTGTTGAACTACGTAGTACTTACCTACTAGCTATTGGTCGAATCAACGAATCTGCACGCAAATCATACAATGACAACAGACCGACTTCCAAGTTCCAACACCGCCCTGTTGGTGCAAACCGTTTCGAAGTCGACACTCATAAAAAAAATAATCGGTAATGACACTAAATCTAAAGCAGGCATCTGCAAGGTCTGTTATACGGTGCTGTACGGCAGCTATATCCCTACAGCACAGCAACTCGATGTGCGTCGACATTGTCATTGGGACGCAGTGTCCACACAAACACCATGCGACATTATTAAGTCGCGTAACGTCTTCGTCGTCGATAGACCAACTGTCACTGTCCGACTCCCACAACTGAACCTGACCCGGGGCCGGACATTATCGGACCGTGGATCGCACACTCACTGTGACACTGTCACTGGGTGAAACCCGTATGGCACAGGCCCTGTGACTGTGTCAACCGTAATTTCCGAGTGACAAGTCGAACTAGTCTTCATCTGTCGTATCGATTTTCTCCCCAAGTGATACAGAAGTTTTAAAAATCACTTTTAATAACTCGTCTCTACCAAAATTCTTCGACGTCTTTGTCAACAAAATAAAAATAGTCCCGGTATGCGCGCGCATCTAATATTCTGAACTTTGCTTTGAAAACCCCGCCCCCTTCTGGCAGCTAAAATCTTCGTTCGGGAAGTGCGACTTTAACAACGATTTCATTGGTTATAAATCGTTGCCATTTAATTTCACCTTTTTATTTCGAACGCGTATACAAGTTATTTGTTGACCTATAGAACGCCTATCGTGTATAATAGGGCACCATATCTTTGTTTTCGCACAGAAATGTCTACTAATGAAGTAAACCGAAAAAACCCGAAATTTAACATTGATTAGATAGGAGTGAATCAAACCACTCGCTTGGAACAAAGATGGCGATACGCAGTGCTCTATAGCGACGATTTAGGCATCGAACAAAATCGTTTTTTTAGTTTGTCTTATAAATGAGTACGTTTCTGTTAACATTAATGTATACTTATATAGTATATATTTAAATATGTAGCATGAAACAGCTGCATTTCATTTCCCCTTTAAGGTCACGAATTTGTTCAAACTCAGATAACGAAGCCAAACCCAAAACAGTGGCGTCGGAACATGATGGATATTTGGTGGGTTGAGACTCTGCAAAACTTCGATTTGCACTCCCACTAAGGCACGCCAACATAACTCCATCTTCAGGCTCTTCAAAAACCTCGATTTGCACCCCCACTCCGAGGCTCACCAAAACATCCACATTGAGGCTCTTCACAAACATGAATTAATTTGAACTCCTCCTATCTCTCTATCTGTCTGGGGTGAAACTAGCCTCGATTTCGATGCTCGAGTTTTTTCTCTCACTGATCCTGCACTTCTCTCTCCACCAGCCGTCTCCATTCCTCTCTATCGGTCGTTCTCCACCATTCCTCTCTATCGGTCGTTCTCCACCATTCTCCCAATCATTCAAAATCTCTCGTTACACAGTCCTCCCATCGCAGTCTAGTTCTTCCTTGCCTCCTTTCCCCTCCATTCTCCGGGCATCTGTTCTCTTTGCCATCCGTTCTTCTCCCATTCTCTCTACATGCAATGTCAATAAATAGCATCATTCTAGTCTACTGCCTGCTGTAATTTTGGGAGGTGGTGCTGTTTTAATTATAGGCCTAGCTCCTGGCCCAGGGAATATCCACAGACGCATCGACTTTGACAAGTCGCGTAATCCACTTGCCAGACAAGAGATACAATTAGCCGCAAGTGATACTTAACCACTTTAGTCCGTCGGCACTTCCAGATGTAATTGCCAATTTTGTAACATACTCGTTTGCGCTGAATCATTATGGAAAACGATATTGCTCTCAAGTCTCAATACATTTAGCTGTGTTACAGCCGTACTACGGTGTATCAGAACAGGACGAGGAAAGGCAAATGTGTTTTTGGAGGGCGATCGTTCAGATCACACGTTTTGATTTCGTAAACACATTATATCATACGTCAATTATATATATATATATATTGTTGTACACCAAAAAACAAATATATAATGTATCATTCATATGGTTTTGCTTTAGTATGTTAAATCGTTAAATCAATTAATTATACTTTACCCTCATAAGGTATACATTATACACAACAAAGCGCATCTATTTAACTGGTTGTTATGGTATTGATGCATATTGCATAAGCAGGTCAGCACATTCAACAAGACAACTATATACATTTATTGGTAGACATGTATGATATATTTAATATTTTCATAGTGATGATTCAACTTGTTATCGCGGAATATACTCTTGTCACATGTGCTATTTTCTTTGACGTGATGCTAAACAGAAACAATTATATCTTCCCAAGCCCGTAGCCAGGAGGGTTCACGTGAACCCCCCTTTTTGTTAACCCCCTTTATCCAAAATGTAACCCCTCCTCAAAATGTCATCTTTAAAATGTGAACCGCTAATTGTATTTCATATTTCTCAAAGGCGTTAACCCCCCTCCTAAACGCTGCTGGGTGTTGTTCAAGCATTACAAGGAACGCCAAGAAAGCCTGATCTGTGCAGATGATAAAGGGAGAATCGTTATCTATTAAGTGATCATCACTGAATGTATGGGAGCCTGGCTGAAGGGTCAGTCCCCAATGCCACGTGTGAAAAGGTCAGTCAGTAGAGGAATGTGTGTCAATGGACCATTGCATCTAATTATCCATGCAGAAGGACTTCACACTATCCCGGGGTCTCCTGTGATGAAAACGCATGGGGTAACAAATACACAAGAAGCCAGTTTTACACCAAACGTAAAATTATGAGTCCTAATTGTAGTCATTCAGAGGTGACTGATGCAGACAAAATACTGATGACTGAAGGGGAGACGATGATTTTAAAATTATGAGCACATAAATTAAGCCATATAAAATAATTCATTATTTCTCATCAGAATTTTGTTAAAAAGTGAACGAAAGGTGCGGCTTTTTATTTTTGGTATGCTGATTAAGGTAACTACCGACTGTAAAAGAGGCTATTCTGAACAATAAATAACTTAACACGAATGATAATTTTCAACAATTGAGCTGGAACGCGAATTTCGGTGAATAATTGTATTTAACCAATACAAAATAAAGTTTAGCTTCACATATTTTAAAATGTGCGTGCTGATAAGAAATCGTGTAATTGCGTGGCTGTGTGGTTGCCGAAATATTTTGGTTGCTAGTTGCATATTTGTAGATCTCAGAAAGGCGAGCCTTATCGCTGATGAGGAGGCAAGAATGTGTGAAGGGCCTTTAGTATCAATTAGTATGTCCAATTTGTGTTTTGTATAGTCATAAAATACAGTTTGTGTTTCCTGGAGTCAGTGTGGTGTACAGGATATGGTACTTGCCTGTTTGACACTTAGAATTTAATTCAAATTCCACAACAGGACAATAATTTTTCTAATCTTCTATTTACCGGGCATGTTTTATAAATGTTTGTTAATTTACTAACTTAGTTATGTTTATGATAAATTATGGAACTTTTGCACATCATATTTATCACATATTCAAATATATTTAAACATCATTTATGAACTTTTCTTTTACTTCTTGTGTTACATAAATGTCATTTTTTATTATTTCCAGTAGCCGTGAGCATGTACAACATAACAATTAGTACGTATTTAAACTTGAAAGTACACGCATTGCTGTTGCAACCCTTACGTAGTCAATTACTTGTCTGCGCCTTAAGCCAAATCTTTGCAGAAGGTGTTTTTACGTCTGCACAACATTAAGTGGTTTACATATACATCTTGCATTAAGCCCGCTTGCTATTAAGTAATGGTGCTTATTAAATGCATTATTTCTGTTAATATAACTCTCTCTCTCTCCCCTCTCTCCCCCCTCTCTTTCCCCTCTCTCTCCCCTCTCTCTCTCCCATCTCTCCCGTCTCTCTCCCGTCTCTCTCCCGTCTCTCTCCCCTCTCTCTCCCGTCTATCTCCCCTCTCTCTCTCACCTCTCTCCCCTTTCTCTCCCCTCTCTCTCCCCTCTATCTCCCCTCTCCCTCCCTTCTCTCTCACTCTCTCCCTCTCTCTCTTTCCCCCTCTCTCCCTCCCTCACTCCCCTCCCCCTCTCCTCCTCTCCCCCTTCTCCCCTGTCCCCTCTCCCCCTCTCCCCCTCTCCCCCTCTCCCTCTCTCCCTCTCTCCCTCTCTCCCTCTCCCCCTCTCCCCCTCTCTCCCTCTCTCCCTTCCTCCCTCCCCCTTCCTACCGCCTTACCTTGGTATGCGTGTGCGTGTGTGTACGTGTGCATTTATTGAGTTTGTAAACATTAATGCGTTCAATGTGCATGGTTAGTTAATCAATACATGTTCAGCATTCAGGACGCAGTTACTCAACAACACACCGTCATTCTCTTTACAAAGAAAGAGCGAATGGAAGTGCAACAGTTATCTAAACAATTGAGTAGTAGGGGCCTAAGCGACAAATATAATTTGAAAGAGTATCCTCTATCATCCTCGCAAGCCATGTCGATGACAACGTACACTACCCCTGGCAGATATCCTATCAATGTTTGGAGGTCAGCTGATTCAAATTAGAAATTAGCTTCGCCGCAAGTGTACAACCAGTGAGAACAGTGCTGACACCCGCCCCACCCGCACCTCAATTCTAAGACGAAGCCAGTGACTCCATGGAATCACAACATTCTCACAAGGGGCTGAGTGGTATTGTGTATTAAAATAATTACTTCTACTTCCCCAACATTACACATAACATTAGCAAACTCATGTTGCTGAAATGAAGTTCACCGGAATTTGCCGGCCAGCAATATCGTTGGCTTAAAGATTATATATTCCAAGTTTCGCAAGGCGATCTGCCTGCTGAGACTGATGTAATCAGCAGCCCCCCCCCTGGCGCGAGAGGATGTCATGTATGAACATATTATGCTTTTTACTAAGATTATTATAGTATTACCATTATTATATTTATAAAGAACACCCCTAATGGATATTCCATTGTGGCTGGGTATCGCACAGAGTTCAACATTAGTGTATCCTGCCACGAAACACTGTCTTACTAAACTGTGAACTGAAATGAACATATACACCTTTTGTGAAATGCAGGCTCATGAAAAAATACGCGACAAGTTTGCAGCAGGTAGCTTTATTTGACCTGACAATGATGCTACAACTGTATTTGCAATAATAACATTGACACACATGCATGCTATAATTATATGTTTATAATCACACATGCACGCACGTACGCACGCACACACACACACACACACACACACACACACACACACACACACACACACACACACACACACACACACACACACACAATGTTTGATACAAATTGACTGTATGCTGTTGTAATATATATGTCTGGCTTCACTAGTGGCACCTATTTCCAAACAATAATCGTATCCACATGTGACCACATCAAAGCACTTGTCTACACACAACTATATGACCAGACAGTCTCAATAATTACCCCTTCGGGCCGCGTGCTGTATTGGGCGGCATCTTATACCGCTGCGATTGAAAAGGCAGTTACACTGTAGCATATATACGTTTTGTTTAACGGTGCCTCAGCAATTCGATTCACTTAACGAAAAAGAAACAATTACACGGTAGACAGGGAGACAAACATGTGACGCAAGTGACGACTAAATTAAATTTGTTCGATGATTTAAACAAATGTACTAAACTAAACCGACTTCAAATATTGTAGCTATTTATAATATTGAAACATTATAAATTTTGAAACATTGTAAATTTGGACACAAAGGAACGGCATTTGCAATAAGCTAAAGTTTAAATAAAAAACAGCTTCAAGTTGTCGTCTCATCCAATGTATACAAACTAAGTTTTTTATTTTCTACCAAGGATATCCAGACGGAAACAATTTAACAAATACAATTTGAGCGGTTAAAGAGGTACATCTATGTTATGTTATGAGATATTTTGCCTCAGACTTTCGTCATAACATTTAGAAGTACGAACAACACATTCTTTGTGCAAAACAAACATATGTGTAACCGTATACGTCATCAGCCATCATCAGCCATCATCAGCCATCATCACATGCACTGAACACTAAAAGGAATGCGTTTAATAAAATACAAATGGCTGCCTAAATCTCGTTTTCGGCGTACGCATGCTCAGTATGACATCTTTATAATTTATACCATCGTATCGCTCAACGCATCGCCCATCGCATCGCGCATCGCGTCATCACCCCATGGCTATGCAGATTTCCACACAAAAACGCTATGGCCCTTCTCGACCATCATATGACGTAGACATAGAGCACTATCATCGACTGGGGCGCCAGACAGACCCAGCCCGTCCCAGGACAATGATTATACGCTTCAAATCTGAAAGACTACGCGACACTGTCTACATGCGCTCGGGAGCAACTAAAGACCTACAACGAAACCGCAGAGCCGGAACTACGAATCTTCGTCAACGAAGACCTGACACAGGGACGGTCACTGATGGCCTTCCAAACTCCGAAACTACGAGCGGACAAGAAAACTGTTGGACGCATAACGGCCACTTAGTCATTAAAGTCAACAATAACACTGTCAAGAGAATCAATTCGCCGCAAGAACTCAACGTGTATTAACTGGTTTGACGCACGCGAATCAACGCTGCCTGGATATGTGTGTCGCATATACAGGTTATATGTCATATAAATGGTGCATACATACATGCCGTAAGACACACAGACTACTAAAAAGTGTTACAACCTTGATGAGCATTATTATATGTTACAACTTTGATGGTGAACATTATTACATGATAAACCCATGATGACTACTATAATATATAAGTAGTCATTATTCAATAGACTACAATCTGCATATATGATTTAATTTGTTACGTACCATGTACTCTTATGTTACACTATGATGATAGTTTGATAGTTTAGTTAAGTAATTACATAATCGTTTAATAATACTATATATCAGGTTAATGATACCTGTGGAACACAGCAGCACAGTTAGTTGAAGGTATTATTAGGTGTTTGGTAGTCGTCTTAGCCTGACATCAGAGGTAGTCATCTACCTCGTAGTCAGCATACGTTTTGTTTCTTTTTATGTTTTTTGCTCATCTGTTCTGCCACGTGTCCATCCTTACCTAACTCTCCTAAACTTGCACTATATAAACTTCTGAAATGTGAATGCAAATATAACTATTATAATTATATATATTCAACTACTTCACAATTATCTACACCAGATACATACATGTTTTATTTTTGAAAAGTTATTTATGAACGTGTCAACATCTGTGATGTTCTTTTATTTAAAGATTGTCTTCTCGTAAAGAAAACTAATTAGTCCCAATAAAAATGGATGATATGTTAAGTAATTATGCTGACCTAGATCTCACTCAACTATATATATATATATAGCTCGTTGGAGGGCAGACTTTCTGCCCCCCCCCGTAATAGGCGGCGCGGCGGCGAAATATTTTTCAAAAGCACCTCCTCGCCTCCCCCTCCCCCGTCTTCGGATGTCATCATTTCAGCGGAGAGAAGCTGGAGAAGGTAAATTGACAGCAGCGGCTCGAAGTAAAAAATTACATTTTCAAAATGGCCCCGTGTTCGGATGTCATGAGTTCACAGCAGAAACAGCGGAGAAGCTGAAGTTACAGCGGCGGAGTGTGGCGAAATATTTCCAACCGCACCCCCCTCTGTCAGTGGTGCTGAAGCTTCGGTAGCCCCCCCCCCCCCATTTATGAATTTCGTTCTCGCGCCTATGTCACGTACCTACATCAATTAGACATAAATAATGCACTTAGACAATTTACTGAACACCTGAATTATGTCATTGCATCTTTCGAACCATAACAAAACTGTCAAAAATGTTATCCAAATATGTAATTCGGAATGAGGTCTGATAATATCGTCTGCAACATCAAATAAACTGTATCGAAAATGTATCGGCAAACCAAAGACACATTCGGTCTACATAGGTTATGCTAAATATAGAAATATGTATAATAAATTAAAACTACTTGCTAAGACAACCTACTATGCTAATAAGTTAAACGCATTCAGGATTGACTCTAAAACATGGAACTTACTTTAAATTATGATTGGAATAAAATCACGACAAATCAGGGATTCCGTCAGATTTCAAACATAATAATGATATAATTATTGACCCTGATGAAATTTCGAATGCATTTTGTAACTTTTTTTTATAAATGTTGGTTCAAACCACGCAAATGCAATACCACAATCTAAAAAGCAATTTACAGCATACTTACTGAATTACCCTAAACAAAATCCAAATAGTTTTTTATGAGCTCAACGGATGAAAATGAGATCAGGCAAATTATATTGTCTCTTCAACCAAAGAAAAGTTCTGGTTATAACAATCTGAGTCCACTTGTTCTAAAACTATTCCGGTGAGCAAATAGCTCTACCAATAATTATTTTAATAAACAAGTCAATAGTTGAGCGAATAGTAACAGATGAATTAAAAATAGCGAAACTTATACCCGTCTATAAGTAAAATGCTAAAGATGATTTTTTTTTTTATAGACCCATATCTTTGTTACCCTCAATTTCTAAAATACTGGGATTGTACATAGAAGGACTTATGATTTTATACAGAAAAACAATGTACTGAACAATAACCAATATGGTTTTCTTGAAAATCATTCAACAATAAATGCTATTTAACCGCACTTGCTAGTGATGTCATAAAAGCTCTGGAAAAATAGTTACTCGCTCCAGCGATATATCACATACGGTGTCCCGCAGGAGTCTATCCTTGACCCATTCTTGTTTAATTTATACATAGATGACCTTCCTTTTTGTGTAAAAAAAACTATATTATTTACTGATGACACTACTATATATATAAGATTGAAAAACAAATAAATAATATATCTGAGATATAAATAACGAACTTAACGTAATAACTGACTGGTTTCGTGCGAATAAATTATCCCTAAATGTTTCCACAAAAAATGCTTATTATTCAGTAGATCCTTCCTCAGAGTGAAGAATTATTCCTAACAATGTCTAATAAAACAATTCAGCATATCAATTTTTTTTAATTGCTAGGCCTTCATATTGATGTATTGATTGACAGGAACATATAAATGTATGCATGAATAAACTAACCAGTGCTTTATACGCAATTAATAAAGTTAACCGCCATCTTCCTGTTTCTGTCCTTAAACAATTTATTGTACTTTAGTGTACCCCTACTTGACATACGGAATCGTCTTGTGGGGGATTCACATACAAAACTCATTTCACACAATTATTTATTATGCAAAAAAATTGTCCGTTCCAAACTTAAAATAAATTACTGGACACACTCGCACCCACACTTTATGTGCCTAAATATAATAAAATTGCAAGATGTATATGAAACTGAATTTGGAAAATGTATGCATAATTATGTTCACGGGAGCATACCACGTGCTTTATCCGATACTTTTACGTTTACCTGTGACATACCCACTCACAGAACTTGACAAACTTCACATATATGTTCTCTCACCACTTCTACTGTAAGATCTTCAAACAGTTTGTTTTTTGTAAAGGTCCGATCTGGAATACAATTCCAACTATTATTCTAAACAAAAACAACCTAAAAGGTTTTGTATTATCATTAAAAACAATTGTTGTAAATAGGTATGACGTTCTAACAGAACCTTAATTCATTACGAAATACCTGCTCATATGTGTAATCATATTCTAGTCATTGTATGTAGTTGGATCACCAAATGTTTGTTACACAATTTATTTGAACATTTATTATTCAATATTGTTGTTCCATTTTACATATCTGTCCTATTATAGAAACTTTATCGACCTGCTACACGTGAAATTGTCACTATATTGTTTATACAGCGATTTGTGGGGTAGACAGCGACCAGTTCACTTAATAAGTAGGCCTACTTATTTATATTATTACCATTTAAACCAACTGGTTACAGCCTTAATTGGCTCCGCTCTCAGCCTGGAATCGTATATTATATCACCAATTGTTATACTTGTTTGATTCTGTTTGTATGTATGATTAATACGAATCAAAAAATAAACTCTATCTATCTATATGTCTGTTTGTCAGTCAGTCAGTCAGTCAGTCAGTCAGTCAGTCAGTCAGTCAGTCAGTCAGTCAGTCAGTCTGTCTATCTATCTCTCTATCTCTAACACCTGTGCCACCACTCTCCAAGTTTGGTTTTACTTTGCCTTTAGGGTGTGCTAATTAACAGACGTCTGAACGTGGCGTGGCTTTCTTCACATCGTCCTTTATCAGTATCCGCTCAACCCTGTCTGACCAAGTGTGGGGTGGCAACATGGGTTCTGTATTTCGTGACCTTTTTCTTCTGGTATTTCCAGTATTTCCACTTTTTTTCTGTTGTTGTCCATCACCTTTGTCAATGCCCACTGCCCAGTACGGATTACTTCCCACTCACAGGGCTTCTTTTTCTTCTCCTCTTCCTTCTGGTCCACTTCATCAGAAGTTACATTCTCACACCTGTCCATAAATGTTCGTATTACTCATATCTTATGATGTGGAGGTGATGCATAATATTTCGATTATGGTCAATGTATCTTCTTTCTGTATGCTGTGGATTTCATACTGCCGTCGTCCTGTGTGTTAAACCTCTCATCCAGGAAGGACATGTTGTTGTTCTGATCTTCTCTTGTGAAAATAACGCTCTTCTGTGTAAGGTCGAACGATGCCTATAGTGCAAGACTACCATCGGAATTATTTTGTCTGTCATTCTGACAACCTGTTTGCAAATGCCTGCGTAGGAAATTTGCTAGAAAATGTCAAAACAATGTCGGTAGCCTGAAGATTTGCTGACGACAGGACAGGGAACTGAATGAACTGACGGAATAAAAATGTAAGTAATACAAATTATGGGCCGTCTAACGTTCAACATGGACAACTGAATAGTGGAAAGGAAAATTTAATGGAAGAAGTATCAGACGGGCAGGCAGGAAAGAAAGTACCAAATTGGTTCAATAATGTGAAGAGTTGCATATTTGCATGGACAGAAATAATTGGGAATGGTAGAAGTTCCAGGCAAAGGGTCCCTAACCTTCAGAGCCATCGGCATCGTCACTATTTGTAAACTTTATTTTAATGTTGGCAAACAAGGGGGCTACGTTTCCTAAACAAATCGCGATAACTAACCATGCAGACATATGCGGGTGAAAATGTGCAATGGTCTCAAACACACGTGAGTTCAAATGTTCCGATCAACGTTTTTTTTGTCAAATAGTCAGTTCTGTCGGCCATTTACATTTCACAGACAACACTAGAAATGCAAACAATACATGTCCGAGAATTTCACGATATCGCAGAACTATCACAGAAAGCATAACAGCATTCTCGTGGAATATCTAAAAATAAATGAAGTCATCCTTAAGCACACGTTTCACCATCCGCCTCGACTTGTTGGCCAAGCCACCCTGCACATCTGTTTTCTCGGTAGGATGGCCACTATTTTCAGTTTCACTTCCACACTGACTGTCCTTTGAATTTTGCGGCACCGTTTCGGTTTCGGTGACGCTCGGCTTATGGTTCACATTTATTTCGGTGCACATATTTTCTTCTGGATCGCTGAACGCGTTCCTTTTTGGGAGGACCTTCGGGTCTGTGTCGGTGTCTGGCTCGCTAAGTCTTCTTTTGCGGGGAGACGTACGGACGACGTCAGTTGGCGGCTCCGTCTTCGGTAGACTCCGACGACGCAGTTTGGAGTTGTTTCTGCTTGTGCTGCACGGGTCATCAGTCGGAGATTTTCTCTTCTGCGAGCGCTGGCTGCAGACGATGGGGTAGTCGTTGCCATCCACCCACAGCGTCTTGTCCCGCAGTCGCAGCTTACGGAATTCGTCCCATTCAGTGCTGGCTTTCAGCAGCTGTGGAAGATCCGCACTCGTCTCGCTGCTGCGGCTGCTGCTGGTGCTGCTGCTGCTACAGCTGCTACTGCTACTTCCTCCCGCAACCTCCTGGCTCACCAGGATCTGTTCGATGATCTTGACACGGTTCGTCACGCCGTCCAGATGAACGAGGACATGCGGCTCTCTTTCGGGGGTGCTTTCCGTGACCCGCGCGGAGTGCATGCACGAATGAAGGTTTGAGATTATATTTTCGAGGTTGCTCTTTTTCGACGCCAACTTTGGGTCTGTCTTCTTCTGCATCGGCAGTCTGTGGGGCGCCGAGACGATGATACGCGCATGCAGCTGGTTGGTGATGCTCAACAGACGGCGCTTCAGATCGCCGGTTGGAGCTTCGACGCAAAATGGCTTCGTGCGCAACGGCACGAGACTGGTGAGGGTCCACTGCACGGTTGTTCGGGCGCCGTCCGTAGAGCCGTGTAGTCGGGGTATCGTTAACTTGTTGCCAACTATGTCAGCGTGCCACGTGAAGCTGCAACACAAAAGGGTGCGTATTTTCACATCATTGCAAAGTATACAATTCTGTCCGTTGTGCTGAACTCATACGGGGTTTACACAACAATAGTTGTTGTATACAGTATTAGCCTACCCCAGTTTCTCCAAAGGGTTATATGTTGTTTGGCGTTGGAACCGGGGGTGGTGCATTTCGAATTTTGGAAAGTCTCGTGGTGCCATTGGAGGTTTTTGGAAAGCCTCACGGGGGTGCAATTGGAGTTTTTTGACGAGTTTCAGCCCTCCGAATATCCACCACTACATTCCGACGCCAATGAGTTTAGTCATTTATAATTTATTTTCGAACTTACAATAAGTGCAAACATGGCATTGTGTAGTTGGCACAATTTACATTATAACGCAGATGTTTGAAATGCACATTAACCGCAAGCAATAAAAAAAAGTGTACTGCTTAGGCAGACGAAGACATCCACACAATACTGAAGTAGTAGAAAACAAATATCTGGCTACATGAGCAATTAATTGAGTGTGCGATTGATGGACGACACAATCGGAAACTGTACCGCTCTGGTCGTACTACTTTGCAGCCAATTAAAACAAATAGTAGTCAGTTGCAGCATATAACAACCCTCACCTGTAAGCGAACGCCGGCACAAGGGCGACAGCCGGGCGCGTGCAGGACGTGCTCACTGTCGTGACGGTGCTTGTGTTCGGTGCACAGTTCGTCGGGATGTAGCACCCGTCAGCGGCGCTGCTGGCAACCGGCCTGCTAACAGCGAGCGACGCCACAGCAAGACGACCGCGCGTTCGCTGCCTCTCCTCGACCGGGATGATACGTCCAAGACATGCTCGTCCGCCGGCAGCTAGCTTGGTCACCGGGAACGATATACTAATCTGCTTTACTATCGTGTCGAGCCACAAAGTTCCCTTCAGGGCTTTCGGCTTCTCTCCGTTGGCGGCCGCTGCCGCCACCAACGCCGCAACGGTGGCAGGGCGAGCGACAGTCGCTTTCCCTTGTATCATTGTCGTTTTTTTACGACAGTAGTTGTGGAATTTTGACAGGCTACCGTCCCTCGGCTTCGGTGCGACGTGAAGATGGTCGCTGATGGACGGGTTTTGCGAAGGAATCGTTCGTTTCTTAACCGAAACGACCACTAACATGATATGCCAGACACGCTGGCAAGTTGATTCGACCGAGACGTCTGTCTTCTCAGAAGTAGATAACTAACACCTGGGAAATAAGACGTTCTAATACACATGTTATGCAATGACAATGTATCATTAGTGTGAGTTTGCATGGCAAATTGCTTCTATAAAGTAATAAACATTATATCGCTATGATATCCTATGTAATAGATTAATGCACCAATTTCTGAAACAATGATGACCAAGCCTGTACGCTGGGGGTGCGGTGTGTGCGTACGCCCCCTCGCCCCCACTGAGGCAAGAGTTCCGCTGGATATCTCAAGGGAGGTGTATAATTGCAGGTTTCGTGGGGCGACGGTGCAGTGGGAGGTTTTGGGGAGCCTCAAGGGGTGTGCTGTTGGAAGTACTGGAGTAGGGGTGCAGTTAGAGATTTGTGGGTGAGTAGTCTTAAGTGGGTACATATCTCAAGGGGTACAGACGAAGGTTCTCTTGGAGCCTGCAGTCGCAGGTTGAAAAACAACCAACCAATAAAAGCAACCACTCTTCGGGCATGGTTCTATATCGGACAAATTATGTATATTCGTGTGTATGTTTATTAAAGGGAGTCGAGAAATTCGTTAGATAATGGAAAAGTAAAAATACGCCCCTATAAACATTATTTAAAGTGACTTTGATAATGTGTGGAAGGTTAGCTGGTTATTCACAGTTAACCTTACTCAATAACGTGCCCATAGTTCTTCTTTTTTCAATCTACCGGCTACCGTGTAACGTGTGCAACGTATTAGCCAGATTATGACGAGTCGTTACGTCTGACGTCAGGGCTCGAGGCCGCCCGAAGGAGTAAGCCTTGACTACAGCAAACATTTGATTTCTTTAGCAAATAACAATCATTCAGCGTTCATGGTACTCCTTATTAACGGTGTTCTAACCAAAATACATATTACTTCTTATTTGCAGTATATCAAGCTGTCGAGATACGAGAACGCATTACCTCGCGTTTAGCCATAAAAACCAGGCTGTATTTAAATACTACGACTACGTTCAGGCTTCAGCCTCAGGTGACTCTTCAGCAAAACTATTAATGGAACTAAGATAGGCCTAATGTATATGGAAGGATGGGGTAATAACCAGACGATCATTAATCCTCTTCATTTCAATTTACCAATAACATCCAATATTAAACGATGGTGTTTAACACCCCAAAATTCTTCCGCATTCAAGCCAAGACAATGAATGAATGTGTGTCAGTAAGCCAGCATGGCGTGATCAATAATATTATAACCGTTAATAAATGTCACGCTCACGCAGTCATGGTCACAACACATACGTTATGAAACTTACTCACTATATCATGCGGTCAGCTCTAAGGGAATCAATTTCCAACGAAAGAGGTACCGAACTCAAATACACTCGTAGAAATGTTCTGGGCAAGCTGAACGTCTTCTCAGTTGATGCTGCACATGACAAATGACTTATTTTCAAGGCACGCGAATGTACGTACCGGATGTGTTACAAAGTATATCTTGTGTAGGCTAGACGCTCTTTCTCCAGACGGCAAGCCAGTGTTTTGTCTTGTTTCGAAGTACACACCCCAACTTCGGCAGTGACCAAGAAGAACACTTATCCTCTATGACTGTTTGTCAACATATATTCAAAACAAAATGCACTTAATAAAAGTTATAACTGCACCTACGAGAAACCGACTCCACTTACAGCAATCAAAAGTCGACGACGGCGTATTTCGTCTGCACTGAATGAAACGCTACGCAGAAAGGTGCGCATTGTTTGCCCTTTCACTCATGCGCTAATTTTGTATTACGCCGCCGCTAGGGGACAATTAAGCTGCATATACGAAACAATCCAAACGTTAAACGTCCACATCAACATGCTATATGGACGACAGTATGGCACATCTTTCTACAAATGACAACATTTTTAAACTGCAGTATCTTTTAACTTCACATATCCTATGAAGACACAAATTGAACCTAGGCTGTTTTGAAGACATTGTTAGCAACACTGTTAGTATCAACCTATAGTATACTATAGTTCGGCTAGATTATGAAAATAAATGTAACGGTATATATAAGCGGATGGTTTAATAAACACATGTTATACAGTACTATAATGTTTATTAAAAATCAGCATGTGGCTTGTATTATAATAGAACATTTTATTTAAATTAGAGCACATGGTTTTGTATAGGGGGTCTAATTTAGTCTACTGATACCGAATATATAATATTATGCCTGTTTATCTACACATATGCTATACCTCACCCCGAGGGCTGTTAATATTGCCCTGCAGCTTCATAATTCATAATATTTCTTCAACAAGTAAAACTTAATTTGAATATTGTTAAAATGTCATATTTGGGTACTGTTATTATATCTGCCCACTTTTTCTGTTGAAATCTGGGTGATTCATCAGCGGTTCAGCACGCTTCCCGTGTCGCATAGCACTGTCTCGTATCTTGACATCGGAAGAAGGGGGATGCTGTTGAAGATTGTTTCGCCGGAAATTAAGCGGTTCAACAAGAACAAGAACAAGAAAGTTTTATTTAGACCCAATTTCAATATGTGTATAATATCAAATTAACGTAACATGAACAGGCATATATATATATACAAATGCAGTGTAATTTCTAATTAGATGGGGTCTGTGACTCCTATTAAGACATTAACAGTCGCTCTCATAGGAGCCACAAGAATAATTTGTTTCAACTCAAATTTACCGAAGGAAGTGCAAATGTAAATGTAAAAGTGCAGGAAAAGAAAAGAAACCGAGCTACTAGATTGCATATATGCATGCATTGGAGTATTAAAAAGTATGGTAAAATAAACAAATACTAGTTGTCAATAGTACACTTCAATACACTTGATATGTATGTGTGTATGCACAAATACAATATCCATATGCTGATTTATACACATATATATATATACAATACATATCCATAAATATCACGTGCATTAATACAGTTTTAATGACTATGATAGCATGTATAGCAGTTTAATATTGTACAAGTATCTACGTATTTTTCTAATAAATTGTTTTTTGCATAATTACCAAAACTTCTGAACCTATGTGTTCCAATCTTCTCTGTGACTAGCTTTGAGGTATTGTTAATGACATGTGGCAAACTGTATCTAAGACATCTTTTGGCAAATTCATGTTTTGTTCTGAAAGGGTGTAATTCTGTTTTTTTCCTTGTGTTGTAATTGTGTACGTAAGCATTTGTAATTATTTTCCAATTTAATAGGTAAGCAGGGAGGTCATGATGTACGTATTTATAATAAAACTTAAGTTCATGTAATTTTAACATGTCATCAATTTTTAAGATATTCAATTTTTTGAAAAGTGGCTCAGAGTGTGAATTATATTTACTTATAGATAAAATTCTCATAGCTTTCTTTTGTATTTTTAATATTCGATTACCTTGGTATCCCCACACCATAATACAATAGTTGATTTGTGATAAAAATAACGTGTTATATAAGATAATTTTAGGGGGAAAGACATATTTTAGTCTGTTTAAGATGCCGACTTTTTTGGGACACTTGTTTGCTACTTTTTCAATATGTTTATTCCAATTTAAATTTGTATCTAAAGTAAGTCCTAAAAAATTAAATTCATCTACTCTTTCAATGTTTGTACCATTTATATTGAGCGTAAAGTTATCGACAACTTTATTTTGCATGTAAAAAATCATATATTTGGATTTGTTTCTGTTTAATGATAATTTATTAATGTTTAACCATTCAATTATTTTAGGGAGTTCATCATTTATTGCCGATTCTATATTTCTATTTGGGGAGTTACCTTGAAAATGATTGATGGTGCTAAATAAGGTGGTATCGTCGGCATACATAATAAAGTTAAACATTTCGCTAGCTTTAGGAAAATCATTAATGTATATTATGAATAATAGGGGACCAAGAATAGATCCTTGTGGTACACCAATTGTGATAGGTAGGATATCAGAACTTTCATTTTGAAATTCGGTGTATTGTCTTCTATTGCTTAAGTAGCTATTAAACAGATTCAGGGTAGGACCCTGTAATCCATAATATCTTAGTTTAGTTAATAGTATCGAGTGATCAATTGTATCAAAGGCCTTAGAGAGGTCAAGAAAAATACTGAAAGGAACATAATTTGTATCAATTTGTGTAATTATTCTATCTATTAGTTCAAGTGATGTATACTCGGTAGAGTGTTTTTTTCTAAAACCATATTGATTTTTAACAAATAGATCAGAATCATTAATGTATGCTGTTAGTTGACTAGATATTATTTTCTCTATCACACATCTCAGCACGTCTCCCGTGGTGTCGCGCTGTCTCGAAGATGAGGGGGTGCTGTTTGAGATTTTCAGAGAAAATCCGGGAGATTTGTCTGTATTCCAGGAGACCGGGAGATAAACCAACAATTCGAGATACTCCCGGATTTCACGGGAGTGTTGGCAGGTATATAATTACTAAATCTACACTAAATTTGCATATCACATTTCATCACTTCATTGCGAATGAGCATGTAGAGGACTATGCTATGGCAATCAATTATTACATCATAAACAATAGGGAAACAGGTAACTTATTAGAAACAGACTAGGCCCTACGTGTTTAGTAAGCCTGCATGCCTTGTCATTACGAAAATGTCACTGCTGTAAATGTCTTGGTATAGCTGTAATCAAAAAGTAAAAAGGCGTTTAGTCAAACAAATCAAACAAATTACACGTTCACATTAAATAGACTATACAAACATATTGGTGAAAGGTTGGAAATAAAAAATCACCACCACCACCACTAACGACGACGACGACGACGACGACGACAACCACGACAACATCGTCATCATTATCATCACTGTTACCACAACAACCACCACCATCATCGTCACCAACACAACCTCCACTAGTGTCCATCATCGTCATCGTCGACATCATCACTAATCGACATTATCACGTCATCGTGTGTTGTCGGTTGTTTAATCAAACTCATACCTTCTTCTCTTTGATGATCGGCCGCCCGTGGAGCATCTCGCACCAATTTCCCCCATCGATCTCGATCTGTCGTGTCTCATGTAATCGTGTCCATTTTTCTGCCCATCCATTTTGTGATGTTGATTCCAAATCTGCCTGTCTTGCGCTATCCTCTGCCAGATGGTGCCCTTACAGTACTCGTCTAGTTCGTCTCTCCACCGTCTCGCCGGTCTTCCTCTAGAGCGTTTTCCTTCGTAAGGTCTCCAGATTGTGATATGCGATATCCATTGGTTATCTCGTAGTCTGCTGATATGCCCTGCCCAGGTCCACTTCTGTCTTCTGATTTGTTCTATCACGTAAATGGCCTTTGTCTTCTCTCTTACCCAAATGTGTGTTTTCCTCTCCCAATATGTGATGTTTAACATACTTCTTTCCATCTTTGTTTGTGCGACTGCTAGCTTGTTTTTTTACCTGGATGGTGAGTGCCCATGTTTCCGCGCCGTATGTCATCGCTGGAAATACGCATGAGTTGTACACTTGTCTCTTCAAGCAGGTTCCAAAGTTACCCCTGAAGATGTTGCGGTGTTTGACGAATGCTGTCCAGCCGGCGATGATTCTTCTTTGAATCTCCTATCAGCCGCTCGAATAGTCATCCTTCCTAAACTAAATCCTCGCTATCTTTCATTCCGTTTTGTTCTCCCGTGTATCCAACGAGAAAGTGAGGATGTACTGTGATCATAGCTATATTGTAAAAAAAACGAGAAAGATTGGGGGGAGAAACATTTATTATACTCATTGAAAGTCTAACAGGCTGGCCAAGAACAGTTCACAACAGAACTGTTTTTAAATGACACACGTGGTAATGGAAATTAGAGGCTCATGATCGCCTATGCTTGCAGAAGAAACGGCAATTAACTGATTACGGTGACAAAACAATTATTTGTAACACAAAACCTGACATATGGCATAATACATAGGCACCCACACAGTCACATGCACGTACGCAAGCACGCACGCACGCACGCACGCACGCACGCACGCACGCACGCACGCACGTCACATGCTCGCTCGCTCGATCTCCATCACACGCACGTACGCACGTACGCACGTACACGCAGAAACACGCGCGCGCACACACACGCACACACGCGCGCGCGCACACACGCACACGCGCACACACGCACACACGCACACACGCACACACGCACACACGCGCCAAGCACGAACAACACATGCATTAATTCTGCCAGAAGATACGGCCGACCTGAATTGAACACGATTAGCAGGATCGCTTTGGAATTTAGGGACTAAAATTAATAGAGAGTGGGTCGCAACCAAGTACATGTATATAGGCCAGGTACGGTATATTTGGGAAACAGATAATTCTACCAGTGCTTTATCATTTGTCGGGTGATATGGATTTGTTTTGGTATTTTGCCAAATGTATGATCAAAGATATGCATACAGATAATTTCAAAGCTTTCGCAGCATCATGTATAACTGAAATTGGAGCAGAAACGCCTTATTATATGAAAGCGTCTTAATTATTTTCGTAAACACCCATTAGCCGGAGCACGCTGTGACTCCATACAATTTTGCTTGAACAATCATGGCAGATGGGAAAGAGAAACATGTTAAAACATTATTTGTAAGGAATCTGCCGCATGATGCAACTACCGAACAAATTGAATCAGTATTTAGTGAATTTGGCCCATTGAAGCGTTGTTTTATCGTGAAAGAAAAAGGTATGTCGTCCAGCAGTTAACCAAACATGTTGGGTGCACCCTATCATCGCCCAGTACAGCGTGGACGGTCGATCGTCCCTGAGTGAGATTCTGGTTTCTGTATCTGTATTTTTACTGGCAAAATGTCCTATGGACACATCACGCCAGTTCTGACTCTGCCTTTGATATTTACGGTTACGTTGTTTCCTTTGTTGTTCATATGCTAATGCAACAGTTGATGGTTTTTTTACTTGAACTCTTGTTGGTTAGTGAAAGTGTATTTAATTATTAAGAAAGAAGTTTCAAATACAAAAAATATAAATTAGACTTTTTCGTGTATCAATGAACAACGTGTCTCGTTTTAAGATCATCCTAATATTACACGCAACATGCAAATTCAGTCAATCTGGGACAGTCTGAAACGATTTGCATAACTAGAGTATCTAGGTCTAGGACACTAGTCTCACTACTTAATTCAGTCACCTCACTATTTAGGAATAGAGTCAGTAACCTGGTATGCCTGCAAATTCTCCCAGTAGTTACAGTCAATCACCGTTGAGAAACCAAGATCATCAGTTGACAAGGTAGAACATGCAGTTCCGATTAGCATCCATCCATCAAACTTGATCAAAGCCAAAAGAGATGCAGTCATTTTGTGTGTGGATGTTAATTACTGGCAAACTTGAAAACAATATAGGAGAAATTGTATATAATTAAGTTTGCATGACTGATCTAAGTTTATATAAAACTGTATTAGAAACTGTATTAGAAACTCATAAATAATTTTAAAGATAACATACATACAGTCTACACAGTTGTGTATATGTGTTCACATCTTCATAATCGTACAGTGTTTATTAACAAGTACAACATTCACTGAACATTGAACAAAAAAGAATTGATCTTGTTTCAGGCACTGAGCGCGGACGAGGATTTGGCTATGTTACATTCTCATTGCGGTAAGTTCACAAACAATTTGGAAACACAAATCTGCCGCAAAATGTACAACGTAAACACACTGATCTAACTTCATGCCACATTGATCGCTCTCAAAGTCCCTTTTCAGTCATATATCTCGCAATAATGAGTAACAATATCAAAATTTGAAGAAATGATCAAGAAAGTCGAGCACGCGATCGACTACCAAGAAAACCAGTCAAGACGCTGTAATCTACGTTTCGACGGCGTTGCTGAGGTCGACGGCGAGACGTGGGAGCAGACGGAGAAGAGCGTGCGCAGGGCTAATGCCAACAGCCCTAGAACTCCCCGAAGCCCAAGTGCGCGCCATCAACATCGGTCGCACGCACCGAACTGGCGGCATGGGGACGAGAGCCCGGACCATCGTGGTCAAATTCGAGTCGTTCAAAGACCGCGAGCTGGTACTGCAGGCGGCGAAGAAGAAACGGCCTCGTGGCATCTACGTGAACGAGGACTATTCGCAGAGGGTCATGGCGAGGCGGAAAGAACTGCTACCAAAAATGATGAAGGCCAGGGAAGAGGGCAAAGTCGCATATTTGTCATTTGACAAACTGGTGGTAAGAGAGCGACATGATGTCGCAAACCGTGGTTAAACTACCAAGTACCTGTTGACTATCCTGGCAAACGTTTTTGTGATGACTTAACCATGGCGTCAACTACACAACAAAATGACGAGTTAACGCCTCCGTATGATACACCGTTTGATTATAATGAACACTGTTACGAAAACGATATTGATACTGATTGTTTGTTGTATAACGATTTGCCCACGCAATGTAAATACTACACCCCAGCACAATTTTCAACAAACTTTAGCAGTGTTGGCAAAAACCAGCCAATCAAACTGAGTATGATACACTTTAATGCTCGGAGTTTAAAAGCTAACTTACCCAAGATTAAAGATACTATCCAAAGCATGGAGTATAAATTTCATATAATTGCTATATCAGAAACGTGGCTTAAAGAAAACAATTGGGACGGAAGTAAAGTAAACTGTAACGATGTCGTATTTTCGGGTTACAAACTGTACTGTAATTCCAGAAAAAACAAACACGGTGGCGGCGTTGCCATATATGTGTGTGAATCTGTACTTAACAATTGCCAGTCTTCTGATATTTGTCTAAGGAATATATCGTATGCTGTTGATGACTGTTTTGAAAGCATCTTTATTGAGATACAAATTAGTAAACACAAAAAAATCAATGTCGGTTGTATGTATAGAGCACCGAATACCAGCATCAGCAAATTTAATGACAATCTCTCATTCATACTGGGAAATCTCACCAGCAAAATCGTGTACATATGTGGTGATTACAATATAGACCTATTGCACTGTGAAGAGCAAGGTGAATCAAAATATTTCATTGATCAAATGTTCAGCTCTGGATTATATCCCTTGATCACCAGGCCCACACGAGTAACAAGCACGACTGCTAGTATAATAGATAACATTTTCTGTTCTGAACTGTGTAGAAACAAAATGTGCGGCATTGTTTTAAGCGATGCTACAGACCATATGCCAATTTTCGTCCTGTGTGACAACAGCACTTATGCGGTTATTAACGAAGATCCAACATATAAATATAACAGAACGTTAGATGAGGACTCATTAAACAAATTTAAGCACGATTTAAATTATGCAAACTGGGACACTGTAATGAACGAGTCAAACCCTGATTTAGCATTCTCGCGCTTTATGCAAATACTAAATAATACTTATAACGATGCCTGTCCTGTAAAAACTACAACGTATTCAGGAGAGACAAAAAGAATGATAAACCTTGGTTATCAAGAGGGCTAAAAAACGCTTGCATAAAGAAGAATAACATGTACTTAGCGTTTCTAAAAAATAGGACAGAATTAACAGAAATCCGCTACAAAAATTACAAAAATAAGTGAACAAAATTATTACGTCTAGAAAAGAAAAAATATTACAGAAAAAAACTTGACGATTGTAAGACTAATATAAGGGCACCTTGGAAAACTCTTAACAGCATAATAGGTAAAAGAAAATCTGATACCACATATTTGAACAAGTTTCATGTTGGCGATAACATAGTAGTATTAGAAAATAAAGAAATAGCTACCGGTAATCATTTTAACAATTTCTTCTTCGATATAGGTACTAAATTATCCAACCTCATAGAACCCTGCCCGGGAACAAAGCCAACCGACTTTGTAAAACGTACTGTATCACAATCAAAGTATATGTCCCCCGTTACTGAGCAAGAAGTACTCAAAATTGTGTCTGGGTGCAAAAGTAAAACTTCATACGGACCTGATGAAATCAGCATGAAAACAGTTAAGCATGTAATAAAGCAAATTGTACAACCGCTAATCCACATTTTTAACAGATCTTTGATCAGCGGATCATTTCCAAATGAAATGAAATTAGCAAAAGTAATTCCTATATTTAAGTCAGGAGATCGTTTTCAGTTTTCTAATTATAGACCTATATCTCTCTTATCCCAATTTTCAAAAATACTTGAAAAAATATTCAACAAAAGGCTAAGGTCTTTCATTGAAACACAACACATATTGACAGATGGGCAGTATGGCTTCAGAAGTAATCACTCAACTTCACTAGCTTTAACAGAATTTGTCTAAAAAATTACATCCGCAATGGATAAATGCCAAAGCACGATTGGGGTCTTTATCGACCTAAAAAAAGCCTTTGACACTGTTGACCACAACATACTGCTAAGTAAATTGCAATGCTACGGAATCAGGGGTCTGGCTCTGGCCTGGATAAAAAGCTACTTAACCAACCGTAGACAATATGTATGCTATAACAACAGTAACTCAGAACAAAAGGAAATCAAGTGTGGAGTCCCGCAAGGTTCAATCCTTGGCCCGTTATTATTTATTCTGTACATAAATGACATGTGTGAAGTCTCAAAGTTGCTTGACATTATTTTGTTTGCTGATGATAAAAAAAAAATGTATTCCGCTAGTAACACAGATGAAGTAAGCACTGTTGTTAACAACAAACTAAAAAAACTAGACCTGTGGTTTCGAGCGAACAAATTATCACTTAATGTGAACAAAACACATTTTATAATGTTCAACAATAAAAAGCAACCTAGAACAGGTGTGAATATAGTTTTGAATGGGAAAAACATTGAGCAGGTATCATATACTAAATTCCTTGGAGTAACCATTGACGAAAACGTAACATGGAGAGAACACATAAAAATGGTTGAATCAAAAGTATCAAAAAACATAGCAGTTTTGTATAAAACTAGGCATGTTCTTGATTGTCAAGCGTTACACACATTATATAATTCACTTGTTGAACCACATATGTCATATTGTTGTGAGATCTGGGGAAATACTTATCAATCTAGACTCAGAAAACTATTTATGTTACAGAAAAAAGCTATACGGATTATTTATAATCTTAATTATCATGATCATACATCTGTATTTTTCCATCTCTCAAACATGCTTAAATTTCATGATTTAGTTAAATACAAGACTATGATCATACTTTATAAAGCAAACAACCATTCTTTAAATGGTCGTGTTCAAGCATTATTTGAACCAACCGCAGCTATACACATACATGATACAAGACAAAGCAAACTGTTCTATGTTAAAAAGACAAACACCACCCTCCGACTGCTGTCAATCACCGTCAAGGGTATAAAAACGTGGAACAATTTACCAAATAAATTGACTCAGCTTCCAAGTTTAACACAATTTAAAAAAGCAATCAAGTTGTCATTACTTTCTACATATTTGTGAATTGTTAATTGAAGGTGACGTTTTGTTAAACCCATGTAATAGTAACACAAGCCCTATAGTAAACAGTCTATAAAATTATATGAGTTGTGAATATTATTTTGTGATTTATTTATAATTCCTGTTGTATTTATTCAGTTTTCATAGTTCGAGTAGGGCATAGCAACACATAAGTCTATGACTTCAGCTATGTCCTTTCAGCAGCAGCAGCAGCAAACCATACTGTGCATGTATTATGTTGTTGTTGTTGTTGAATAAACGTTCATTCATTCAATTAGACCTGCCTCCATAAGAAAGTGCCACCACTGCCAGTATGTTCAAAGCAAACTGTCATTGAAAGCAAACATGGTCGAATTTGTCGGAGCCAATAAAACATTTCCCTGTCAAAACGTATCGGCGCAAGTGGCATCTAAGGAAACCCCTTTTAGTGTCGATTAACCAGTGAACAGTGCTGATTTTATTGTTTACAAAGGTGCTGGTGTCATGATCATTATATCTGAATCATCAAATTGCTAAAATACCTAATCAAGTGGGCATCTGAACATTGCTAACCTGACGCTTTAAAATTGCTACAAGGGCTGACTGTGGCTTTACGTCTTGCGGTGCATATAATATACCAGATACTATCATTTTCTGTCATATTAAAATCATGCTGACTATTAATTTGTTTATTTCAGGGAAGATGCAGAAACAGCCAGTGGTGCTACACACACTCTGAATGGACGAAGACTTGGTTGCTCATTTGCAAAAGAAAAGCCAAAGAAGAAGAAAGCCAGTAAAACAGAAACGATTGAAGAAGAGCCAGTCGAACCAACCGATACTGGTAAAATCGCATGACAAACTAGAGCTGTTAAACATATATCATTGGAAAAATTTGGATTACGTAATCAGTATGTGTATTACACCATTTAAATGGATACACTAACTGGATAGGGATGAGTTTGTATGCCAGAGAGGATAGACTCTTCATGGCAACAATGGCGCATTTATAGAAGTTCACCTTTCAACAAAATTAAGTTGATTATTACACAGCATATGTGGTTATGTACCTGCAGTACTGACCATCCTATTTTAATACCATTAAACTTTCTGCAAGAATTTGTTGTAAGCTCACTCAAAGCCAGTTTGCTTAAAGCTTTTTGACCCCTGGTTAAGTGGCTAATACGTTTTAGCTTAACATTCCAACTGCTGATATATGTGGTATAACCAGAAATATAATTATTTGCAAAAAATAATATTTTGGTGATTTTTAGAGCATTGTTTTTGGAGGTTCTGTATCATATCTCATCGAAGGGCCATAATAAAATATAGTTGTATTTCCGGTAACATTGATTTTTAAAAAGGGTGTGTAGGTAGGAAAAACATTTTATTTTTTAAAACATTTTATTGCGAAAAAAATTGGGTAGGCAGACCTGTTGTAATATTTTAGTTTATTTATTATTTTTGTTCAACCACTTTAGCTAGCGCCACATATGATGCCATCCAAGTTCCAACGGAATATGTTAGAACTACGAAACCCAGACTTTATCACTTTGAGTCAGCGTAACCTAGGCTGCTGTTATTCCTTCGCGTTTTGTGTTCGAAACCGGAATCTGTACACTTATGCATGTTCTAACGATGTGACAAATATATTTAATTAACAACATGTCTTCAATGCGCTTAGACAACCAGACAGCGATCACAAAACAGTGTGTGTTAGCGCCTTCCGCCCGTGTCCCTGTTTACGTCAGTTGACACGAGGTACATAGCAGGGATGCCATGACACTTTGCAATGATTTACGCAGAAATTCATTCAATACTAGGGACAATCGCGGAATTTCTGTTCCAAAAGGTCAATTTTCAGGACTTGTAATTATTATTTGTATTTTGATGAATGATCGTTGTAATAATCATTTGCCGGAATGTAATATAACGTTAAATGAAAAGTTTTTAGTCAGAGGACGGGGTCGGCATCATAAAAAAAATTTCTTTGTTCTTGAAAAAATGCATGTTGCACGGAAATACTAGGGACGGTCAGGTTACTGGAAACACAGCTATTATTATATTTCGCCTAATGGAGTGGTCTGCATGTGTTGCATTTAGGAATATTTGTTCTACGCACACCACGCATGCATGCACCTACACACACACTCGGATGATTTAGTATAATTTAAATGACAGCATTGAATTTAATGAATTTATATACTCAAGGTAGAAAAAAAGCTTTTTCAGTGTGTACAGTTATTGGAGAATACCCATCCATTTGACACTAAATACATACAGAAGGTGCAACAACAATTTATTAATTTCACATCAATAAATTATATTTTGTCCCATCCCGAGTTTTGTTTGCTGCCATATCAACTGTTGAGGTGGTGTATAGATTCTCCTGTCAAACAACTCTGTGTATCAGGTGATAAAGACACAGAAGAAACTGTTGTGTCCCCGGTGCAAGAAAGGCCCAAGAAGAAGAAGAAGAAAAAACGGAACAATGTGGAAAACACGACAGAGACAGCAAGCATAAAAGGCAAAACAGCTGCGGCAACGGTGGTTCTGAAAGGCTTCAAGAAAGGGGTCGCCAAAGCTAAGCTTCAACATTTGTTGAAGCAGAGGTAAGATGCTTTATTTACATTATGTTGGAAATGAGATCAAAGAAATGAGATCAAAGAAAATCACTGCAGTGGTATTACTGAATTTACTGTAAAGTTCAATGTAATAACTGTAATTTACAACCATTTTACTGAAGCATAAATGAATACAAATAATAACGTCTATAACCAGAAACTCATTCATACACCCATGAAATGAAAGAACTTGCCCTAGTTCAAAATGCAAGCAAGAGGAGTCTAACCTGGAATCTCTTCATTGACAGTCTGAAGCTCTAGCCATTACGCCACTGTCTTCACTGAGAGTCTGAAGCTCTAGCCATTACGCCACTGTCTTCACTGAGAGTCCGAAGCTCTAGCCATTACGCCACTGTCTTCACTGAGAGTCCGAAGCTCTAGCCATTACGCCACTGTCTTCACTGAGAGTCCGAAGCTCTAGCCATTACGCCACTGTCTTCATTGAGAGTCCGAAGCTCTAGCCATTACGCCACTGTCTTCATTGACAGTCTGAAGCTCTAGCCATTACGCCACTGTCTTCACTGAGAGTCTGAAGCTCTAGCCATTACGCCACTGTCTTCACTGAGAGTCCGAAGCTCTAGCCATTACGCCACTGTCTTCATTGACAGTCCGAAGCTCTAGCCATTACGCCACTGTCTTCATTGAGAGTCCGAAGCTCTAGCCATTACGCCACTGTCTTCATTGACAGTCTGAAGCTCTAGCCATTACGCCACTGTCTTCATTGACAGTCTGAAGCTCTAGCCATTACGCCACTGTCTTCACTGAGAGTCTGAAGCTCTAGCCATTACGCCACTGTCTTCACTGAGAGTCCGAAGCTCTAGCCATTACGCCACTGTCTTCACTGAGAGTCCGAAGCTCTAGCCATTACGCCACTGTCTTCACTGAGAGTCCGAAGCTCTAGCCATTACGCCACTGTCTTCATTGAGAGTCCGAAGCTCTAGCCATTACGCCACTGTCTTCATTGACAGTCTGAAGCTCTAGCCATTACGCCACTGTCTTCACTGAGAGTCTGAAGCTCTAGCCATTACGCCACTGTCTTCACTGAGAGTCCGAAGCTCTAGCCATTACGCCACTGTCTTCATTGACAGTCTGAAGCTCTAGCCATTACGCCACTGTCTTCACTGAGAGTCCAAAGCTCTAGCCATTACGCCACTGTCTTCATTGACAGTCTGAAGCTCTAGCCATTATGCCACTGTCTTCACTGAGAGTCCGAAGCTCTAGCCATTACGCCACTGTCTTCATTGACAGTCCGAAGCTCTAGCCATTACGCCACTGTCTTCATTGACAGTCTGAAGCTCTAGCCATTACGCCACTGTCTTCATTGACAGTCCGAAGCTCTAGCCATTACGCCACTGTCTTCATTGAGAGTCCGAAGCTCTAGCCATTACGCCACTGTCTTCATTGACAGTCTGAAGCTCTAGCCATTACACCACTGTCTTCACTGAGAGTCTGAAGCTCTAGCCATTACGCCACTGTCTTCATTGACAGTCCGAAGCTCTAGCCATTACGCCACTGTCTTCATTGAGAGTCCGAAGCTCTAGCCATTACGCCACTGTCTTCATTGACAGTCTGAAGCTCTAGCCATTACGCCACTGTCTTCATTGACAGTCTGAAGCTCTAGCCATTACGCCACTGTCTTCATTGACAGTCTGAAGCTCTAGCCATTACGCCACTGTCTTCACTGAGAGTCTGAAGCTCTAGCCATTACGCCACTGTCTTCATTGACAGTCTGAAGCTCTAGCCATTACGCCACTGTCTTCACTGAGAGTCTGAAGCTCTAGCCATTACGCCACTGTCTTCATTGACAGTCCGAAGCTCTAGCCATTACGCCACTGTCTTCATTGAGAGTCCGAAGCTCTAGCCATTACGCCACTGTCTTCATTGACAGTCTGAAGCTCTAGCCATTACACCACTGTCTTCACTGAGAGTCTGAAGCTCTAGCCATTACGCCACTGTCTTCATTGACAGTCCGAAGCTCTAGCCATTACGCCACTGTCTTCATTGAGAGTCCGAAGCTCTAGCCATTACGCCACTGTCTTCATTGACAGTCTGAAGCTCTAGCCATTACGCCACTGTCTTCATTGACAGTCTGAAGCTCTAGCCATTACGCCACTGTCTTCATTGACAGTCTGAAGCTCTAGCCATTACGCCACTGTCTTCACTGAGAGTCTGAAGCTCTAGCCATTACGCCACTGTCTTCATTGACAGTCTGAAGCTCTAGCCATTACGCCACTGTCTTCATTGACAGTCTGAAGCTCTAGCCATTACACCACTGTCTTCATTGAGAGTCCGAAGCTCTAGCCATTACGCCACTGTCTTCATTGACAGTCTGAAGCTCTAGCCATTACGCCACTATCTTCATTGAGAGTCCGAAGCTCTAGCCATTACGCCACTGTCTTCATTGACAGTCTGAAGCTCTAGCCATTACACCACTGTCTTCATTGAGAGTCCGAAGCTCTAGCCATTACGCCACTGTCTTCATTGACAGTCTGAAGCTCTAGCCATTACGCCACTGTCTTCATTGACAGTCTGAAGCTCTAGCCATTACACCACTGTCTTCATTGAGAGTCCGAAGCTCTAGCCATTACGCCACTGTCTTCATTGACAGTCTGAAGCTCTAGCCATTACGCCACTGTCTTCATTGAGAGTCCGAAGCTCTAGCCATTACGCCACTGTCTTCATTGACAGTCTGAAGCTCTAGCCATTACACCACTGTCTTCATTGAGAGTCCGAAGCTCTAGCCATTACGCCACTGTCTTCATTGACAGTCTGAAGCTCTAGCCATTACACCACTGTCTTCATTGAGAGTCCAAAGCTCTAGCCATTATGCCACTGTCTTCATTGAGAGTCTGAAGCTCTAGCCATTACGCCACTGTCTTCATTGAGAGTCTGAAGCTCTAGCCATTACGCCAATGTCTTCGTTGACAGTCTGAAGCTCTAGCCATTATGCCACTGTCTTCACTGAGAGTCTGAAGCTCTAGCCATTACACCACTGTCTTCTCTGAGAGTCCGAAGCTCTAGCCATTACACCACTGCCTTCACTGAGAGTCCGAAGCTCTAGCCGTTACTCCACTGTCTTCACTGAGAGTCCGAAGCTCTAGCCGTTACACCACTGTCTTCACTGAGAGTCCGAAGCTCTAGCCATTACACCACTGTCTTCACTGAGAGTCCGAAGATCTAGCCATTACACCTATGTCTTCACTGAGAGTCCGAAGCTCTAGCCATTACTCCACTGTCTTCCCTGAGAGTCCGAAGCTCTAGCCATTACGCCACTGTCTTTACTGAGAGTCCGTAGCTCTAGCCATTACGCCACTGTCTTCACTGAGAATCTGAAGCTCTAGCCGTTACACCACTGTCTTTACTGAGAGTCCGTAGCTCTAGCCATTACGCCACTGTCTTCACTGAGAGTCCGATCCTCTGGCCATTACACCACTGTCTTCACTGAGAGTCCGAAGCTCTAGCCATTATGCCACTGTATTCCACACACATTGTTATGTAGATATAAGTATATTTTCAAATCACAAAAAAAAACATTTGTTTGCCAGGAAGCATAATTCCAGAAACTGGATTTTTTGTTTGCAATCACAATGAGTATCAGTAGTACTTAGCCTACTGAGCTGTTTTCACTGGCCTCTTGCATGATGTTTCCAGTGGAATCATGGAGAGAGCAGAGCTGACATTTCCCGTAGAGGGCTGGGCCCCTCCTGCAGCATTTGTGAGGTTCCAAAACAAGAAAGAGGCAGTGCAGGCAACTCGGATATTGCAGAAATGGAAGCCAACAGAAAGTAAGAGCTAAGATGGTTAACATTCTTCTCCCCTTGCTCCCTTGTGGGGTGGGTTCACATCACTTAATTTGTAGAATGTTTTGCTTTTCTTGTTAACTCTCTCTGTGTCATCCGCAATTCATGATTGGCTGTGATTCCACAGTTGCTATAGCACGTGTGTGATTATCTGTGTTTCTTGAACTAATATTGATTGTATGTGGTCTCTATGGAATTCTGTAAATAAACCTATATATTCTGTAGGATTTTTATGCAATAATATAATACTACGTAGAATATGTTTTTTGACAGAATCTAGTATTCTGTGGTTTTCTAAACCATATGTTATTATTCTCTGTAGACATTTGTAGAAATCTGTACATTCCTGTAGAAATCGCTGGAAATTTACAAATGTATTTACTAAGGAATGTGCTTGCTCAGTTCTTGATGAGTTCACATTTTGTTGATTGCTTGTGTGTGTTTAGTTTTGATTAGCTATGTAGGCGGTAGTGTTTTTTGCTTGGCTGTGGATGTGCTAGTGTTTGATTGACTGTGTATGTGTTATGTAAAGTGTTTCTGATTGGCTGTGTATGTGTTAGAGTATTTCTGATTGGCTGTGTATGTGGTAGTGTTTTTAATCGGCTGCATTAATAGCATGTATCTTTTGTCTCCAGTCATGGATGGTTCTCTCTCTGTTCTTCGGCTCTCACAAATGGAGATTCTCACAATACCAAAGAACCTAAAACAGTGTCGTCTAATCGTGAGAAACCTCTCATTCAAGGTAAGGTCAACCTCTAAACCATACCATACTCGAACATCTAACTTATTAATGTACAAATTTAAAACAAACCAATCATTAATGATATTCAACATGACCCTGCATCCACGTACATCAAGTGCTGATGTGTTTTATGTACGATATCTGGGTTTGTGTAATACTCTTGATGGTTAATGTGGCAATGCTTTAAAAAAAAACATCAGTAGTTATTTAGGGGTATTTACTTGTTTCAGATATGCGATGCTTTTATAGATTCATTTCTCCTACCTGAGGTAATTGAGAGATGAAACTCTCCCTTCCAGAGGACACCAATGTCGACACAATTTAAAAAAGATCAAAATAGTGTAATGTTGATAACGAATTTTCTTGGTTGTTGTTCCGTGAGTGGTTGCAGGGCAGATGTATTTAAAGTGGTAGATGTATTTCTGATAAGCATAGTGAGTGCCTATATGGAACACATTTCTCATTATTACCTAAATGTTCAGTTTTAAGAGCTCATCTGTATTTTGTGTCATCAGTATGTGTTCCTTGAATCATGTTAACAAAAACTTGCTCCAGCAGTCGGTGATCAAGATTGGAGGTTGTCATGTTGTGCCGGTATATATAAGAACTTACCTGTATCTTTTTTACAGTGCAAGGAAGAAGATTTGCGTAAAGAATTTTCCATGTTTGGTGAACTTACCGAAGTCAAAATACCTATAAAACCAGGTATGTTGTATTTTGTGACTTATGGAACTGTTTTATTGATATTTAAAATGGTAAATAATGCTATGTAGTTTACCAAATTGTGTTTATTCAAGAAACATGTACAATTATTAAAGCATGTCACTTTACATTTCACATTACATTATGTGGGTAAAATTAGTATGGATTCACTGGGAACAGTGTAACATTTTAATATAATTTTTACGACAAGTACATGATTAATTATCTGATTTTTTCTTCTTGTTTTTATTTACATTTACTTGTGGCTAGACCATAATGGACAGTGGGTTATTTAGTGCTGGTTTAGGTTCATTATAAGATTATGTTGCAGTTGTGAAGATTAGCAGGTTAGTAGATATTAGTAAGTGCTACTAAAGGAGCAGGAACATGAATTTATGATTACTGTTTGCTTTTCAGACGGCAAGATGTTTGGCTTTGGCTTTGTGCAGTTTTTGAAGATTGCAGATGCAAATAAAGCTCTGACAGAGAAGAATGCCAAACCCATTCTAGGTATATATCTGTGATAAACCTATGCGCTGCATTGTGTAGCTTGTTATGCAAACTATGAAGTATACTTAAAAGTAGCTAAGTGACATGTAACTTGATATCTTTCCCCAGTGTTGGTGCTCTGTGTACCTGTTGGTACCTGTGAGACCTTTTATGCATCCTAGAAGAGTTGGCAGATGCATGTTTGGCTTTTCTGTGATGTTCTTTTCTTCATACAGTCTATCAATGCATCATGTTTCAATATGTCTTCTCTAATTAATTTTTTTTCCAAATCATATATTAGACTCTTCAAACTCAGTATAATTGGTTGATTCAGTTGTTTTCTTTATGAGAAATTGGTTTATGCCCATGTTTTATTTGTTAAAATTCTCCCGTAAGTATCTATAAAATGATCTACCTGAAGCAGAATTATTTTTACCAATTCTTTTATGTATTAAACTATTCAAACTAAGTATAATTGGTGGATTTAGTGTGTATTGTTTTTTTCACGTGAAATTGGCTGATACCCATGTTCTGTTGTTAATATTCTAGCATAAGTAATTAAGAAATTATATTCTTGAAGCAGACAGTGGTTTGATTTATCCACATAGTAAATATTAATGTTGTTGTGATGTTACTTTTCCAGGTCGACCAGTTGCAGTTGATTGGGCGGTTCCCAAGAGCAAATATGTGGACGCAATCGGAAAGCCAGGTAATGGGGTTATTTCAATGTTTACCTTGAAACAGTTATATACAGTGTACTTTCCTAGATACATTCCCATCCAACTATACCTTAATAGGTATGTTTAAATAATAACTTGATTATATATGTGACTAAAAGAAAAATAAAGCATATTTTTATAACTCATTAATTATATACAAAGATGCAGAGTTCATAATTGCAAATGATCAAGCCAATTTAAAGAACATTTTCAGATGACACAAATAGGTAAATATACATTATTATATTTCTGTGGCATATGAATTACACCTCGGTAGTTGTACCATACCCTGTGGTATTAGTCTTTGTTTGTATCGATGACATAAATCTAGCCAATCCTCATATATAGTGGTGATTTTATGACTAGTCATGCTTGCTGTAACGTTTCAACCTCAGGTGATGGCAAAGCGGAGAGCTCCACAGACCAAACACTACGAGCCGCAAATGAGGAAGATGACAACAGTGAAAGTGACGAAAGTCAAGAAGAAAAAGATGAAGGTACCTTCATTTTTATGTAACCCGTTTTATGATTGTTTTTTCTTCATTTTTGTGTCCATTAGTTTTATGTACACTTTGGTGAACATGTCATACACAATTTTATGTCTATATGTCTTTGTTTAAGACACTGAAAGGGTCGAAACTGTTACCTTTGTTAACATTGGTAGATGTTTTACTAACTATTAAAACAAACTAATACCAGCATGGTAACTGGCTGAGAAATAATAACTATAATACTATTTATGATTTAATATGTTACGAATATGCTCACAAGTAAAATATTTAATTAATTTAGTAAAAATTTGTTTTTGGTGTACGGTAATCTCCTCCTGTTATAGAAATGAAGTCTGACAACGAGGAGGCTGAAGTTTCCAAGGAAATTACTTCTGATAGTGGTGAGGATGAAGATGACGACGATGGCGATGATTTGGATGAAGGTGAAAAAGAACCCAGCAACAGTGACTCGTGCAATGATGACACGAGTGACAATGATACTGACGATGATGATACTGACGATGGTGATACAGGGGAAAATAAACAAAGCAAAGGTAAATTAGTTGAAAATTACTATTTAGTAACGTAAGAAAACATTCAGCAGTTTGCCAAGTTACCTTTTCATCTCAACAGAGCAAAGTATTTTACAAATCGCTATCTTTAGCTATGCATTTTTTAGTCATACATTTTATCGAGTGATATTCGTAATTCACGCCACTTCATCCATTGTAAACTACACTAACATTGTATGCATCATAACATTGATATCTGTATTTACCCAGCCTTGAACCTAGCATAATAATCACACATTCATATGCTGACATCACACAAGTCTACTTAACAATGTCTCATCAAATATCAATCTTATAAAATAACAAATGTTTATTATTTGTATATGATGTGCTCCAACTTAATTATGCATGTGTCATAAAAATATGGGTCTAGTTGACCTTAAATGGCCACTACAAAAGGAGTGTTAACTGAAAGCCTGTATATTCTCTTGGCCACTGAGAAGATTGACAACAATGACACCAAGTAGTAATACTATATTGTAAAACTGAACGTTGGTTTCTATCATTTTGTATGTCTTGGTATATCTCCGTCAGTTTTGCATTTATGTGAAAAAAATTGTGTAGGCATGCTAATGTTGGCTGATGAGTTTTTTTTATTTCAACCGGGAGCCCTAGTGGACTGGAATAATGTTGTAGCTTGGCATTGTATAGTATTATAGCTACCCAAGGCATCATATAATCTCTGTGGTCTAGAGATGGCTTATTAACAGGTGTCTTTCCTCACAGTGCAGTGACAGGGTGACACAGCCAGTGTATTAATCATTTATTCTAATTATACAAACTGCTCCATCTGTGTTGCTTCTTTTGTTGAATAAACCAGGTAGTTTGTTTGAAATGAAAAGTAAAATGCATTCTGTGTTGCCTCCGCTAACAGAGAGGACAAAAAAGAACATGGTGCCAAGAAAGACTGATGTAAATCAAGGGCGGACATTGTTCATCAGGTGAATATTGAATTGTGTTTTATGCGAATCTCCTGTTTCTGGCTCACACTATATTATATTTTGTAGTTCTTATATCTAAGGATGGTCTAAGTAACTTTACAAAGTCCAAAAACAATGGTTGGTTCAACCCCCGTCACCACTGTGGAACATATAATTTTTTTGATTAAAAATTGCTATTAGTGTTAACATGTTTCACTCTCTAGGTAGAGCCAGTGTAGCAATTTTTCCCGATAAGTGGCTACAACCAAACCCTCTGCATAATATAACCTCTCTAACATGACCTGCATGTTTATGTTTGAAGTGATTTTCTTGCGCTCGTTATCTTCCATTTCTCATTATCCTGTGTCATTCCCTGTCTAGGAATCTCCCGTTTGATGCTGAGGAAGAGGATTTGGATGAGTTGTTTGAGCCTTATGGGGAACTGTGCTATTGTCGCATAGTGATGGACCAAAAAACGGAACATTCAAGGGGTAAGTAACCAGATACCTTGTATTTATGTGTTCATGTAAAAAGTAAAAGGTAAGTTCTTATATAGCGCAGTATCCAGTCCTCAGAACTGCTCAAAGTACTTTACACTTTACTCCCTGGCAGGCCTATTCAAACGAACACCATTTCAATTTCTCTGGGAAGCATTCAGTCATGCTGCAATTAATGCGCAAAGACTATTCGTACACAAATACCCACCACTGTCTATAGCCAGGTACTCATTCATACAGCTGAGTGAACTGAAGCAGTGTAGAGTAAACGACCTTGCCCAAGGTTCGACACCGCTGCACAGGATTCGAAGCAGTGTTCTCTCAGTCGAGAGTCCGAAGCTCTTGCCACTGTGCTACAGTGCTTCACAAACTAATATAATGTGCATAGGTTTTGCTCCGAAGTTGTTTTTTATATTGTTGTGGTTCTTATGGATGATAAATATAGCTTGCTATTAGTTATCAACACACATGTATCACCCTTTCTTTGTGCACTTATTCTTCAGCTGCATGAGATATGTAAATAAAAGTCAGCACCTTTGGCGAACAACCCAGTCTTCATGATATAATGGACATGCTTGTGAAAGCCATTGTGGTGTATACTGTATTTAGAATCTGAAAGAAATACATGATACTAAAATATGGTGAATGAAGTTTCTTTTCACTGACTTTCCTTCCTCTGTCCTAATGGGAGGATTAGTGACCTTTGAACTTGTCACCATTATGGCAATTTCAGGTTTAAAAAGCACTGTCCAGTAAGCAACCATCATATTTGCATTCATTGCTTACTCCTGTAAGAAAACCTATCCAGCTTCGATCATCTAGTTCTGACCTACTTTTTTTTCCTAGAGTCAACACTAATATTGGAACTAGCGCTTTTTCTGTTGCTGCACCAACTCTTTGGAATATGCTCCCTCTTATTTGTGTTAGATCAATTGAAAATATTACAAAATTCTGTCAACATTTAAAAACTTATCTTTACAACCTAGCTTATCCACCATAGCTCCCTAGCGCCTTGACCCATCTGTTGACAACTGGAATACTGCTTATGGATTTTGAGATTGACCAATCCTTTTGTTTTGATGCGCCTCTGAGCTTGGTTTCCAAGGATTTAGGCGCAATAGAAGTTATCTTATTAGTATTATTAATAAATGTCTCTACGGCAAAGCTGTTCATGAAACTTGTGATCAATGAACATTTTGTGTTGCATTAACAGGCTGTGCATTTGTGCAGTACAAGGAGAAGAGCTATGCTGATGAATGCCTGAAGTGTGCAAGTGATGAACAGGTGAGAGATGATATCTGATCAGTTGTATGCATCCTCTCGAGTCAGGGATGGCAGTACCTGTACTACACTACTTGACAGATACCATTGCCGAATCTGTTTTGCATCGTCCCAGTTGCTGTCGTCCCTGTTCCCTATATCAAAGAGCAACCAGGAAATCCCCAGAGTTACCCATCTGACTATTCTTACAAGAGAGCAGTGTTATTATGATTGGCTATTCTCACGAGCCACTGGTAGTGTGTAAAGGTGGCTACTGGGGTAAGTTATAATTGCAATACTATTGCAGTAGTGTCATTACTATTGCCATAGTATCGCGATAGTTTTCCTGCCAGGAAAACTATCGCGTTTAAAGTTTTTCCCAGTTATCCCGGTTTTACCACTCTTTGGGGTGTTTCCCAGGATGGGTTTTACTGGTATTTACCGCCCGGTATTTACCAGGGTGGGAAAAACGTGCCAACCATGTTTCCTGGGATAACGAATACCCAGGAAAAGCAGTCTGAAACCATAATCTATTTGTAGCACCATCTCATGACTTTAGAGGCATGCAGTTCATAATATGAATCTATGAATGGTGCCGTGTTCAACGATTGTGGATGTTAGATCGGTAAATATTTGAAATAACATGAATTTGAAAAAGCATGTTTACAAACAATGTTATTTTGTGACACAAGTGACCTGCTGATCTGTTTGCAAACTGTTGTTAGTACTGATAGTTCAGTGTACTAGTGACTATAACTATTGATAGTTGAATTGACTATCAACTGTAACTGTCGATAGTTCAATTTACTATCAGTAGTACCCTATCGTCACATCGACTATCGCAATGTATTGATATTTTGATTCATAATTACCAATAGTAGCATACTTGCCAAGTCTCGCGGAAAATCCTGGAGTCTCCCAGATTTTTGGTGTCTCACGGAATGCAGGCAGATCTCCCGGATTTCTGCTGAAAATCTTCAACAACACCTCCCCCTGTCTTCCAATGTCAAGAGTCAAGCTGAGACGGTGGAGAATCTTAGGTTACGGAGGATTTACAGAATTTCAGTAGCACCCCCATTCTTCCAATGTCGGGAAGCGTGCTGAACCACTGATGAATCTCCCGGATTTCAAAAAAACATTGGCAGATATTTAGTAGTGTGTTTTCTACTAATTCTACTTTAGAATGTGACTCAGATAATAAGTAGCGGTGTGATAAACGTTATGACTGACATTGGCAGGGAGCAGGGCTGGTGCTGGAGGGAAGAAGGCTCAATGTCACTGTTGCAGTCCCACGGGAGAAGGCCAAGGAACTGAAAAAGCCAGGAGTTACAAAAGAATCCAAGGACAACAGAAACCTGTACCTCGTCCGCGAGGGATGTAAGTCTATACAGGGTGCTGTGTCCTGGCAGAGGGACGGTTATGGGGACCGTTTGACTGCCATTATTTATTGTTTATGTATTTTTTATTTATTTATATAAAGAAAATATTTTGTTAATTTTAATCCTTTGTACATATGTTAATACATGTTGTATGATTGATTTAAATGATCCATCGAAAATAGTGTAAAGTAAACATATTATCTAGTTAAAATAAAATTATCAATAAATCACACATAAGCCCAGTTTTGCACTTTACAATCGATTTCACTCTTAATAATGATCTTGTATACGGAAAACTATCAACACTGTGATGCTCTGCCAGGATACTTTCACTGGTGTATCAACGAAATAATGTCCTCTGTGAAACGGCAGCATCTTTTGCATTTTAAAAACAGTCCTTAACTTTAACAACAGATTCTGTTTATTGATGGACTTTCCTTGTGTTAATGCAGTGAACTAGTTCTCATCTCATCATCGGCAGTCCCCCATAGTCACGATGATCTTTTCCCATCTACGAACACACACCAAAATGACACCGACAATCCATAGCTCTTGTCTATCGTCATAACATGTGCTTTTTGTCTGGCTCAGTCCCTTGTTGATGTCCAAGAAATATTTGTTCTATATTATTACTGGTTGAAGTCACTTTTCCCAAGAAAGGTGGGCTTCAATTGTAATTTCAAATTCGCTTCACTCTCGTAATAAAGATCTTTTGATTGGACATTACCACTGACCATGTTACGGTAATGTTGCAGCCTATAAAAATTACGTGATCAAGTAATAGTTACCCATCTCATGGCTCACGTCTGAGTGGGAGATGACGGTCTTCCAAGAATACACTTGACTTTGTGATGTGTTCATGTTTCAGTGATTCGTCCAGGGACCCAGGCAGCTCAGGGACTGGCCCAGGCTGATCTCACCAAGAGAATGAAGGCAAGGCATTGTTCACACGCACCTGCCTCTCACTTCAAACTAATTGTTACACTAAATTTATTCTTTGGATTATATCAAATTATTAGCTAATGTTTGTTTTAGTATTTGTTACTTTTTAATAATAATAATACTGTTTATTCAGTTGTAACTGTTACAAGTAATGTCAAGTTTAATTTATTATTTGATTAAATTCCAACCCTGGTGATCTCTAAGAAACCTGTAAGGCTTATAATGAGTCCACCTTTACAATTAAGATGTTGCACAATACCTCACATTAGGTTGCCTGATTTATTCCTGTACCTTAATAAGATTAGTATCTAATGTGTGTTACTTTACCTCAGTGTCATAAACACTTGCAACGTATGTTATTTTGCTTCAAACAAAACTAATTAATATTGCTAACACTCGCATAATATTCTTATTAGAAACTGATAATGAGAATGATCTACCAGAACTATGAATTACCCTTCCCTCTTCCCAAATCGGCCTGCACAGCCATAGCGGATGCTGCCACATTTCCAGAAACTCTTACTAATGTGACCTTTTTTGTTAGACATGAAACCTTCTAGTTCTCTCTTCTACATTATTATCATGTTAGTCAACTTTGGTAATTTATTGTTTTGTTTAAAATACGTTTGTCTGATTCATTTTATTTGTAGAATAATTATTTTAGGCTCTCTTGATTATAATGAAAATGTATTTGTAGATAGAAACAGTGAAACGCCAGAAGTTGAAGAACGAAAACATCTTCGTGTCGACGACTCGCCTCTGTGTCCACAACATTCCCGTGCGGGTGGATGACAAGCAACTCAAGACTATATTCCTCAAGGCTGCCGATGACCGCAAGGCTCACATTACTGAAGTAAGTGACAGTTCGCTACCATGCAGAGATGGTACAAGTACATTTATTTTGTGCTTGAGTAAAAATATAAGTAAAACAGAGAAGGTACGTTACTCGGCTGTGTAGTATAAGGTGGTTGACATGGGCATTTTCATGCACACAATGGTGGCACACAGACACCTGGTGGGCATGGCATGCAGATTCATGATAGCAAATCAGCTGCTTGTTGTGTCAGCATGAATAGTATACTTGGAAAATGACTTGTTCAATGTGACTTCACATGTTGAACAGCGCTTCATGTGTTCCACATGACAACTTAATCCACTATGGAAGATATTGTTCATGGCTCCAAGATTAGATTTTAATTGCAAGAATTAAACTTACATTGGAGCCATATTTGAAACTTGCAATGTGTCAGTCCATCTACAGTGGATCTTGATCACGCACTGATGTCATGTGACTTGGCTCAGTGCATGATCAAGATCCGCTGTAGATAAATCAAAATGTTGCAAGTTTCAAATACAGCTTCAATGTAAGTTTAATTCTTGCTAATTTTCCACATAGTTTCACTCATTCTACATGGCTTTAATTGTTCTATACAGTTTCACTTGTTCCACATGGCTTCACACGTTCCACATGGCTTCACTCGTTCCACATGGCTTCACTCGTTCCACATGGCTTCACTCGTTCCACATGGCTGCACAAGCCTTTTCTTTGCCCTGTTGCAGTGTCGAGTGATGCGTGACATGACCCAGGTGAACAGTCAGGGAGTTGGCAAATCTCGAGGGTTTGCCTTTGTCAACTTCACAGAACACACCCACGCTATCCAGGCTCTCCGCAGCACCAACAACTGCCCAGAAATATTTGGCGAGAAAAAGGTCAGTGTAAAGGTTTGCCACATTCTGTAGCGCCAAGATGTATTGTTACAGAACACTCCACATTAACACAAATTTGGTTAAGTCGATTTTCGCATAAGTCGACTCTTTTTCCTCATTCCTGGTTGTCTTTGTGTCTCATATAGTATAAGATAATCCCAATAAGTTGACTATTCATAAGTCAAAGTTTCAGCCAAGTCGACTCAATTTCATCTACTCGCTCATATTTCTTTCATTCACTTAACCCGAATTTCATAAATCTCTACTACAAAACAAAGAAATCAAAATATCTGTTACCAATTACCGAGTGTCTCAAAAAACGTCGTATGTCTGGTTCTGCTGGAATGTCCAAGTGTAAGTTCATATCGCCAGTGATAATAACATCATGCATATCCAGCATTATGTCGTCTAAATACGCAGGCCACTGGTTGAAGAAAACGGTGCTGGTAAAACCGTTTAGTTTCGATGTCAGCGGATGGTACACAACACACAACCTGAAAGTGACTCTATATGTAGTTACATAGTAATCGGAATGTTCAAAATGAGAGTAATTTCCGCACATTGAAATCGCCTTTATTGTCAGGCCTGACTTACACAGCACTGCCACACCCCCCCTCGTTTTCCATGAGGTCGTGACACGGAATGAAATTCGTATCCACGTGGAACTAACACTCTTATCACGTGATCATCAATGACGCTACCGAGCCACGTCTCCGGCAGAGCCAAAATGTCGATGTCCAGCGAAATCAAAACATCAGAAACAGAGTTTGCTTGATTCTTAACCGAACGTACATTGATGCAATACACATTCAGTTTAGCGACATGCGGACACCCGATCCCAATGGAAGTGACAATGTTCACGGAAAGGAGGTTACTTATTGATGTCCTTGTTTTTCGGTTGGCGGAAGCCAACGTGACGCGACGATTTACAACTACACGAATTGGTCTTTGTTTGAGCCTGCCAGCCCTACAACTGTGGCGAGTGCTTGCACGCTTGACTTGTCGAGACCCAGGGTAATCTCCACTGACATGTCCAGGGTAAAGTCCATTGCCAATGTTTATCAATATATTCTTGCTGTAAGCCATCATTCCAAGAAGAATGACAATTCTATTTCTAGCCGTACACATCAGACCGTGGCAGTTCAGTCAGTGACACACATTCAGGTAGAATTTCGAGATACATCCAACGTTTTTAAATACATAAAATCACGATAAACGTCGGCAGCGACAGCATTCCAGATCTAATTTACACAACCTAATATCAATATGCAATCGTAGTCGTATACGCTTCAGTGAACAGCACTGCAGTCTGCTCCAGACATAGCACGCCCAAATAAATAAATGTTCATAAATCACTTAAAACTGCTACATCATCACTATTGGCAGTGCACGTAATATGTTCCTTGTATGTTTATGGAACAACAACATCAGGTTGATTACTCACATACCATTAATACGTATAAAAAGTAGAGATTAAAACGGAGTGGAGTACTTGCTGCCAACATGGGTACACTGCATCCTGGCATGTCTTCAGGTGACCAAGGAGCCCGTTTCTAGTCCACGTCTCAAAGGGTCGGTTAAATACGTCCATGCACTTCGACGATGTATGCGCAACGTATTTAGTTCACTAAAATGTTAAGCTGGAAGTCTTTCTGATGTTGTTATTTGGCCGCGAGGACATTGTATAAATTCAGCGTCATCATCACATGTAGATACAAATCTACACTACATCAGACGTAATAAAGAAAATGTGTAATTTATTGCTTGAAGCACTTGAGAAGTGATTCAGTATCAATGTATAGATATGCACTGAAATTTACTATCTCTAGATTTATCGAGTCTTACCGAGATATTGCAAAATCAAAAAGCTGGGATGAATATGTAGCTACCCGTAAATCCTTTATTTGTAGCCGCGGTGTTAATTACAGTAGAGTGTAGCCGAAATTATAACGATGACGGCAAAGTTGTGGTGCGGCTTTAAATACAGTAATTTGCCGAAAATATTGTGAAAATTGGCTCACTGGGTTGTCGGTAGTAACGTTTATAATAAGTAAAAAACTTAACGAAAAATGCGAAGTCGGATGTATCAATAAAATATTGTAAGGTGCACAATTTTTTTAACAATTATTAAAAACTTGTGTCCATAAGAGTGTTCAGAAACAAAGATCAAAACATGTGAAAATATTAAAATCCATCGTCATCGAAATCACTTTCTTTGAAATTTGAATATGATGGCATCTGCCGTTCTTAGCAACTGTCCCACACTAGCAGACATCAACTGTAGCAACTGTCTGCTTTGTTCAGAAGCTTGCTCGTGGTATCAGGTGTAGATGTTTTAAGCCAAGTTCCAAGCACAACGTTCACACCTTAGCTTTGCTGAAGCCAGGCTTCACCTGATTATCAGCACAACACCATTACAAGTGCCCCTTTGCATGGAGTAAATGGCACTTGCCCTGGTACAAGATACAGTGTTATTAGCCTACGTGCCTGGGTCAGCTGTCTGGAACTGGAAGAAATAGGTCAAACCACAAGATTACATCCATTCGCGCTGGGACTACAATTATTACATTGTAATTGCTAGCTGTTAATCACACACCTTTGAAGTCAACACAGCTGGTCCTACTGCACTAAACCAGCTCTAGTCTTTTCAACGCATTTATAACATCGACTTTATACATGATTCTACATAAAATGGCAATAAAATAAAACTTCTCAAAATATTTTAATAATTCTACCTTTACCGTATAGCCTAAATGCATGGCTACATTTCGTTCACTGGATGTATGGACATTCGGCCACCCAGTTATTTTCTAGTAGCATGGTGAAATTTGTTTATTATTGTTTTCCATTTTGACAACATTCACATATAGTAATATTCCAACGTTAATATAAAATGTGATGTAGTTATTATCAATGCATTACAATCAAGTCTTTTACCAATAAAATTACACCTTATTCATTCATTTATGATCATTAATAGCAAAGTTATGACTTACTTTATGGAACCTCTTAATTTGTCCTTATGTGTGCCTACGGAAGTATGTCACACGCAGGCTAAAATGGTCATGGCTCAAAGTCCAGGTGCGGCTTTAAATAAGGATTTTGCCTGTGACAAACTGCGCGGAGAAAAGTCAGGGGTTAGGTCAAAAGGGGGCAGCTTTAATTAGGGGTGCGGCTACAAATACAGGATTTACGGTACATACAGTTACAGCTGTAATATATTACATATATATATATATTATTACATGTGTTTGGTACAGTTTGTATTTATTGTTCCAATGTGCATAATCTTAGTAAAGATTGTCATTATCATCTAAAGATGTGCGGCTTTTTCAAGTACATTAAATTATGTTGTGTATTTCTTACAGCGGCCTATTGTGGAATTTTCACTCGAAAACAAACTGGCATTGCTTGCAAAAGAGAAACGGATGGAAAGGATGAAGGTATGCACATCATGTGCCACAATTTCTTAATGTGTACATATCCATATATAAACAGACAAAATGATAAGCATATAAAATGTACATGTTAAACATTAAATAACAAATGTGGCAAAATACACTGTAATCATTATTGTAGTGAATAGACACAATCTTCAAAATCGTGTCAGCTTGGAAGAGAATGTTTGTTTTGTTATGTTATAATTAACTTATTATTATTTATATTTTTATTGTTGTGAATTGAATATTTTATCTAAAGCTGTATAAATGTTTGTGTAAGAATGTAGTGTGAGATGGCCCATTCAAAACCACGATATAATACGTGACATGGTCACCATCATTAAATAAAGCTTTTGCTTACTTACTTACGCGCATGCACACGAACAAGCACACACACACAGTGTATTATATATTACCTATCGCAAGCATTTAAAGCTGTAAAATTAACACATAGATAACTCTTACTTCAGACAAAGCAAGCTATGCTCAGCAACAGGACAGACGGAGATCAGTCGTCAAGAAATATGCAAAGGAAAAGCAAGAAATTGAAAACTGATGTGGCATCGGTAACAAAGGCAACAGTGGACGCTAAACCCGAGTCAGACCTACAGAAGTCCAAGGGTCCCAAAGGTTTGCCCTCACATTGGGGCCCAAAGATTCGACACAAGCCTCGGCCAGCACCACCCCCCGCAAAGAAACCAAAAAAGCAGGTTGCACAGAAGCGATCAAATTCAGAGAGGAGGGAAATGTCAAATGTAAGTTTTCTAGTTTTATAGCTGTAGTGTCTTCGTACTGGCATCATGTTTTTATTAAGTTGTAATTGTATATTTTTTCCTAATTTGAATTAAGTACACATAGTATTTTGTACATTTTCTTGATGTGATAGATAGTAGAGATGGCAATAACTGCCTTGAATTTCAAGAAATATTTAAAGACACAATTTTAAAAATTAACATATGAGGAATAATGTGAATGCGTCACTTTCCAGCTGTTTTAATCAGCTGTGATATGTTTATAATTCTGATGATTGACTTTCTTTTGTATATATTCATTAAGTGTTTCAATCAGCTTGTCTATTTTACAGTTTTATTTTTTAAATAAACATTTATATTGAATTTATGCAGTATTATATAAAGCATCAGTGAGTATTTTATTTTATGTGCATTCATGTATTCTATAAATTCCTTTATTATTCTGCTATACCCAGTGCGTCATTTCAACTGGGTATTTACTGAAGCACACAACATTGTGGAGGTTAACTCATCATGAATAATAATGTTTAAAGTAATATTTGATCATTTCTGTTTACAGGCGCCATCAAAACAAAAGCGACGGCGGATACAAACAGACGATTTCGATAAGCTTGTTCACAAGTACCAGCAAAAGTTGACGAAAGCAATGACGGGAGTGCCAAACAAAAAATCTACGAACACAAAGTGGTTTGACACGTAATGTGCGACATTGCATTGTTCAGTCCTTGGAGATAAAATATAAAACGTCACATGTGGAGTGACTTGCAATGAAATGGGGAAGTCATCTTGCCATGCTTTTGGGAATCCATCTTGGACATTGCATATGAAATGTACACTGTGCAGTTATAACTCATGTAATACTATTGGCAAGTAAACGGACTGTTAGTTACAAACCATCAGATTGTCTTCAGGAAGTTTACATAATTTCTAACAAAATGATACGATCTGTTACAAGTTAACGACGTGCCACACATTGCAACGATTATCATAAATATATGTGACATTTGTTGAAGATTACTTCTTTCGCATTTCTTATATATTTATTGTGAACTGTTGTGACAACTGTAGTCACCATTTATACGCTGTCTGGCTGAAAGAAGTTACTTTGTTACCATCCATTATCCAAGATTGTGTTGCTTTGACAGAATACAAAATGCAATGGTGTATCAGAATACAAAATGGCATGGTGTGAGAGATTACAAAATGGCATGGTGTGAGAGATTACAAAATGGCATGGTGTGAGAGATTACAAAATGGCATGGTGTTACGTATACAAAATGACACTGTAACAGAATACAAAGTGGCATGGTGTTACATAATATAAAATGATACTGTGTGACAGAATACAAAATGGAATGGTGTGACAGAATACAAACTGACAATATATGTTCTTTTCCACTAACAACGACACTAACAGTTCCTCACAGCTCTTTGCATTTCTCTCTCCGTATTGCCCGACACGCTGTCTACTCTCTTCCGATAAGTAGGCATCCTTCTATCTTGCTAGACAATGGTTTGTGCCGTGATTGTATATTTTAAAGGGTGGTATGGCAGCTAGATAGAAATTTTTTAAAGCATAATTAACATAATATTTTGTGCCCAAACGGTAGAGAAGGTCTTACTGAGTAGAACAATATATTGACATTTTGTTTCTGCCCGACCCCTTGTTTTTATGGTAACAAACAAAATGGCCGTCAAATATAGCACATCTAAAAATTGCAACACTCTTGAAGTGTAATGGTATGGTAATCCGGCATGGCTTGTTGTGTTCCCCTGGATATTCTCTACAATCTTTATAAAAACATTTCAAGTTTTTTTAATATTTATGTTTTTGTTTATGAATTTTCAAACTAAGTATAATTGCAAATGTGACAATTTTCTATACATTTTGGGATATTACTCCAAAGATAAAGCATAAAATCAAAATGCTTTTATACATATTGTGGAGAATATTAAGGCATACACAACATTCCAAACCATATTAGCATATAATTTTTAGTTCTGGAATGTTGTAAGTTTATGTTGTCAAAAATGGGGTTTCTGTAAAAGATAGAATAATCTCATCGGATGCTTGACGAGCCCCACCTCATAGCCGCTACAGACAATCTCCACAGTTACATAGAAGTTCAGATATGAAAACTACTGTGTATAATGTCTATCTTGAAAACATGTAGGGCAAATAGTATGTATATTACATATATACTATTTATATTATATGTGGAAAATGTTTCCAGATATGCTATGCTGAAGTATTGTTGTCGAAACCACGTCCTGCGATATTCTTTTTATGTCATGAGGTATACCAAAGTCTCCCAGAAACTACATCAGTGGCTGGCAGCATCCATCAATTTTGAAACATATTGAGTGATAAGACAGTTTGACAAAAGCATACTTTAGTTTCTAATTTAACAGAGCGTAATATTTAAGCAACCCAACAACAACACATTTTCCATCTGTTTTGGAGCCAACCTCCCATTTTCCATTTGTTTTGGAGCCAACCTCCCATCTTCCATCTGTTTTGGAGCCAACCTCCCATTTTCCATTTGTTTTGGAGCCAACCTCCCATCTGTCATCTGCTTTGGAGCCAACCTCCCACCTTCCATCTGTATTGGAGCCAACCTCTCACCTTCCATCTGTTTTTGGAGACAACCTCCCATCTTCCATCTGTTTTCGAGACAACCTCCCATCTTCCATCTGTTTTCGAGACAACCTCCCATCTTCCATCTGTTTTTGAGACAACCTCCCACCTTCCATCTGTTTTGGAGCCAACTTCCATATTCTATCTGTTTTGGAGACAACCTCCCATCTTCCATCTGTTTTGGAGCCAACCTCCCATCTTCCACCTGTTTTGGAGCCAACCTCCCATCTTCCATCTGTTTTGGAGCCAATCTCCCATATTCTATCTGTTTTGGAGACAACCTCCCATCTTCCATCTGTTTTGGAGCCAACCTCCCATCTTCCATCTGTTTTGGAGACAACCTCCCATTTTCCATCTGTTTTTGGAGACAACCTCCCATCTTCCATCTGTTTTGGAGACAACCTCCCACCTTCCATCTGTTTTCGAGACAACCTCCCATCTTCCATCTGTTTAGGAGACAACTTCCTATCTTCCATCTGTTTTCGAGACAACTTCATATATCTTATCTGTCTTGCCCACCTGCAATTTCCCATTTACATTTAAGGTAAACCTCTTATGTACCTACTATCTGTTGTGGGACCGATCTCCTGTCTTTCACTTATTTGAGGAGTCAACGTTCCCACCCGCATCATAGTAGAGTATACCCCCACTAACCTCGCCTAGGCCTACCACCTACATCTATTATTAATGCCAACCTCCCATCTTCCAACAAATTGTAGGACCAATCGACCAACAAAACGAGTGGCCATATTGAGCGATTTATTCGGGTGCCAGCCAGTATACAGATTGGTGCGAGTGAAAACCATAGCAGCAGTATTGGAAATGATTTAACGCACCTTAGTAGCACATGCTGTGTTTGTTTCTACATAAACATTCTAGTCTGCGCTTGGAAGACCGAAGGACACGGACGCGTTCAGTTGAGCAGAAAGTACCGTAACAAAAACAATATATACAATGTTTATTTGTGAATACTGACAAAACAAACATCTCAAAGAGAATATCAGCATTGTATGTATTTTCGTACAAATTGAAACGTGGCTGCAAGGTGGTGACACGTTTCGAATGGTACAAATTGAAACGTGATTGCAAGGTGGTGACCCGTTTCGAATGGTACAAATTGAAACGTGACTGCAAGGTGGTGACACGTTTCGAATGGTTAAAATTGAAACGTGACTGCAAGGTGGTGACACGTTTCGAATGGTACAAATTGAAACGTGACTGCAAGGTGGTGACACGTTTCGAATGGTTCAAATTGAAACGTGACTGCAAGGTGGTGACACGTTTTGAACGGTACAAATTGCAGAAGCAAAGATGTGCACGCACGTAAATATAAATCGCGTCTATAGTCGACATTAAATATATACTCCGACGGTCATCCTCACTGCGACTGTTACAAAGCAATTATCTCTCCATTGGCGCGTTCACCGATATTTCGTGAATAACGTCTTCGCTGGCGTAGCATGTCATCTGAAATATCGCATAGTAAAAAAATGAGCATATTTGAAAATGTGACAAATGTATGGAATCTACACCCGTCCGATTTGGTTAGTTTCCTTTGTTTTTCCAATATTTACAGGAATCTCAGAACATTTCTTTCACAACAACTTTTTGTTCCTAAAATCAAGTTTAATATTGGCATACGTTTTTTTCTTCTGTAGCTGCCCCAAAAATCTGCAATCATCTCTATCACTTAACATCATCTGAAATCTTAGCTACGCAAGACTTACTTGAAATTGCATTCCCACCCTAACCTTCGGTGGTCCCTTGCCGTAATTATGACTAGCTTGTTAATGATTTTGCTCAATGATATTCTTGTATGTTGCGCGTTTGATTTCTGATTCCTGGGGATATAGATGCTATAGAAGTTTATTACTAGATATTATTATTACTATTACTACTACCACCACCACTACTACTACTACCGTTCGCTTGAACATGTCTGCCAAGGTGTGAAGGTTAACGCATATTGATCAGTCTCAAAGACTGGATATCACGATATATAAGAACTTGCAGTGTAAACGTTTCCTTAAATTTCGTCACTGCTGTATCTCAGCTCAGGTTCCTGAGGCTGTCCCAGTAATATGCGAATATTCCCCTGTGCAACATACATACGGTCAAGGTTTAATAGCATATGTTTTGTTTATGTTTGTGGTGTTGCTGATAAATTATAGCTGTCTCCGCATATCAGGTTCATTGATTAAACTGTGTAAGCTGAGCAAAATCTAAGAACAAAGGTGTCGGAATGGCATAGACTCCAAATATATTTTGAGGCTGGAGACGTGTGTACCCCCCCCCCCCCCCCCCCCCATTGTTAGGAGATGGGGATGCAGTTGGGGTTTTTTAATGAGCCTCAAAGTTGTATTTGGTGAGCCTCAAGAGGGCAGCGTTCGACATAACTGCAGAATCTTCTGTCGGACCCGCAACTGCCACAAGTCACAGGCCCGGTTGACCTGCACAGATTTTGGATATGCCTGCAAACCTTGTCACACATTTGTGAGCGAAGAACAGACAGGCACTACAAGAGAAGCGCAGCAACGGTGGAATTGTGACGACGTGTTCTAGAGGCATGGGCTGAACATTAGAGTGAATAAAAGTCGCTCGGTTTGACACAAGAAAGAGGGGTCGAACACCATGTCGGAGATGAAGGAGATCAAACGTGCGGGTTCCTTTGCGTATATTGGTGGACTGGTGGATTGATTACCAATTATGTGCGTGTTTATAGTCTATGAACCAGACAAAATTTGATTCTCAAATTGAGGGACTTATTCCCACTATGATTTTCAGTTACACCAATATCTGAGGTGTCCGAAAATGGGTGATGGACATTTCAGAAACGTAGCTGATTACCTTTTTGGACGCCATCTTTAAATATGGCTGCCATGTGCAAGCGGAAGTCAAGCTATTCAAAACTAATGTTCGTGGTTTGGATCTTACATTGTTATGCACCTAATCCGTTTCCAAACGTGTGGCCCTAATTCCTAAATCATAGCCCAACAATACCTTAAAAATGACGCCGCAGTAATCATGTTTAACCGCCCTTTATATTAGCATGTGCTTAGCCCAGTTGTTATACTAGACAACTAGGCATTACTTGTAGTTATTTAAACAATTTTCAAAGAAATCTTGTATGTAAAACACATAGAGAATGCCTCAAATTAATGAGGAAGAAGTAATAATGATATTTCGACAAACTAATGATGTTACTGTTCCGCCACATGTACATAAATTTCGTTTGGTCTTACGCGGTGCAAGTTGACAAGATCAGTAACCCAGGGTGTTGTCAATGTTGTGAATTTTGGTGTGTGAAGACATCTAAGCACGTCCTACTTCTGTGAATTATCAAATATTTTACAGGTAAGATTGAGGTAATCCAAACCATGAAGCCTCTCGGGCACGGGTACTCCTATTTGGTTCTGGAAGAAATTGACACAGCGCTGATAAACTATCAAGTGTTAACAGTGATTATGTTCTACTTTCTTCCAATATACGTAATTCCGTCACAACTGTGCGTGGGTTCCACAACATCAATAAGCAAGAGGAATCGCTGACTGGGGGAGGAACATCACATCGAGTTAATGGCACCATTATCCAACAAAAGTTGTTGAAGTGCAATCGCACCAGACAACGTTTATTGTTGCAAAAACAGATAAGAAGTAATCAACCCAACTCTCCGAAAAACTGCTTCCAATGTACAGCGTTAATAAACCTGCTGATTTATCTGGACCTCTTGCAGTGTCAACAGCTAGTATTGCGTATCGGTGTTGACTTGTTTGCTGGAACTGTCCGTTCAGAAAATCAACTCTTGGATGACATTGCATAAAGGATGCACATTGTGTTTCCCCATCCTCTTGGGTCGTACCTATGATCAGTTGCAAACATTGACGGAAGCATGAAGAAAACAAGCAAAGCTGCTCTTGCACTGCACCTGGAAATTATGGACCCAGCAAATGATGGTTTCGATCCACGTGCTACACTGATTGATGCAAATGCTCTCATACAGACGCTAAATGGAGAAAACCCCCCTTCTGAAGAGTTATCTAACTATATATTTTAATCATCGTTGCACGCTGGTCAAGGACGTGATCTCGCTGATGTGATAGTTGAAACCACTCGATCAGGTGCTTTGAACGTGTGAACCACGGATCACAGCAGGTTGTCACATTCAAGAAAATATGACCAGGCCACAGACAAAAATGGAGACGTTTGTTGGCGTGCGGTGAAACAAAAAATAAGCTCACCAAGCTTTTAGCGGATTCATGGAAATCCAAAAGGGACAAGCTGGGTAGTCGAATAATTTTAATTACCTGAGAAGATGAATGCTTCGAACTTACGAGAGAGGCATGTAAAGGTCGAGTCCGTCATATACACCCCCGTCAGCTTCGGACGTCAAAATCCATTTATTTCTGCATGCACTATAATACTGCAGTGAATTATCAGCCTTTTGTCCCTCCTGCAATTGACCATTTCTTCTGTAATTTTGTCCAATGCGATTTGGCCGAATGGGTTGCTCGTGTGAATTATACGGAAAAGTAACCTCGTAGGAAATATTTAGTACATCATTGGACACTTTTTTTTCAATATATGTCGTTATTGCATAGTACACATGTAGGTTTTTTGTGTGTAGTTTACCTTGACCAAAGCGAGGCACCAGAGAGTCACATTTTGGATGCATGTCAAGTAAATTGCCTTCCCTGTCACAATGCAACAGCCCAAGCAGGATGCTCACCGTGTAGATGTACGTCATCGAGAACCGTGCCAGGTGGCCACGATGTTAACGCAGAACATCCAAACAAGACACGAACAATTCCAGGATCTTTGCACATAAAACACAGCAGCAACAACAGTTTCGTGACAGGTGTTCGTAAGATACGAATACTCTGCAGCATGTGAGATATCAGTAAACTTGGGACAATCGTCAGGATGATCCAACTCCACCCATTCCTGGAATCCTTTCCATGCGAGTCACATCAAAGCTTCATATGGAAATTGTCCATCATGAAAACAATTTTCCGTTACTGGTTGGGAAGTGTCAACGTTATTATAGTGGCCATTGCGAACAGATCACAACTGTCCAAAGCTTACAAGCTGAAGGGGGACATTATGTCCAAGGCGCTGCGTAACAATTCTTGGACAGTGGACAGTTTTGCATGTTGAATGATATTGTGCAAGTAACCCGCAACATTTTCCAACTCAACATGTTCAATGCAGTCCATGAACTGATTTTCTGATCGGACGATTCCAGAAAACGAGGTAACACACGCACGTGGTTACTCCGTTGTGCTGACGATGCTCCATCTGCAAGAGGTCCAGATAAATAAGCTGGTATGATTGTAGGTGGGCTTTCTCTTTTCACACTGGAAGCAATTTCCAGGATATCTGGATTGATCGTTTCCTCTATGTTTTAGCAGCAATAACAGTTGTCTGATGCGCCAACAACGTCAACAACTCTGGGTGGAGAATGATGCCATTAACTCGATGTGATGTCCCACCCCCAGTCAGTGATTCCTCTTGCCTACTGACGTTGTCGAACGCCAACACTGTTGGGACGGAATGGGGAATATTTGGAAGGATGAGGAACGTAATTACTGTCAATACTTGATAGTTTATCATCATGTCATAACCGCCCCCATTTGTACCGAAGAAATGTGTGTGTGTGTGTGTGTGTGTGTGTGTGTGTGTGTGTGTGTGTGTGTGTGTGTGTGTGTGTGTGTGTGTGTGTGTGTGTGTGTGTGTGTGTGTGTGTGTGTGTGTGTGTGTGTGTGTGTGTGTGTGTGTGTGTGTGTGTGTGTGTGTGTGTGTGTGTGTGTAAATAACAGTGGTCCAAGGATCGACCCTTGTGATACACTAACTTTTATAGGTAATGTAGTATTATCAAATTCGGTGTACTATTTACGGTTGCATAAATAGCTATTGAATAAAAGAAGAATCTTGCCTTCTAGGCCATAGTATCTTAACTTGTTTAATAATATTGATTCACCAATAATATCAAATGCCTGGGAAAGGTCAACAGAAATACTAATTGGTAAGACATCTTTATCCATTTGAGTAAGTATCCTATCCATTAGTTCGAGTGATGCATATTCAGTTGAATGGTTAGGTCTAAAACCATACTGATTATCCAAAATAGCTTAGAATGAATAAAAATAATTATATAACTGATTATGGATTATTTTCTCTAAAACTTTAGACATAATGGAAAGAGAGAGAGATGAGGCTATAATTTTTTTTAATAATGTTTGGGTCATTATGTTTGAAAATTTGAATTACTTTTGCAATTTTAAGTTTATTAGGAGCTATGCCTGTATGTATAATGTGGCTAATTACTAAAGTTAAAGATTTAATTATTGCCGGTACAATTGTTTTTAACAATTGTGATGAAATACCTCAAATCTACTACTGTTTTTGGTTGGGAGATCATCTATTGTTTTCCGTACAATTTCTTCATTAACATTCTTTAGATGGAGAACTGATGAAAAGTTTGTTTTAAGTAGGAGTTGTAGTCCGTGTTTCCTACATATTGAATGTTTTCAGCAATAGTTTGACCTAGTTTTTTTGTAAAATATAGTTATTGAATTTGTTTGCTACGTCTACTTTGTCTGTTATAATAGTACCATTTTCTTTAAACATTGATAAAAAGTCTTCTTTCTTTTATGTTTTGAAAGACTTTCATTTAAAGTTTTCAAAATATTTCTTATGTCATTTTTTGAATTGATTAAATCGTGATTCAAAGTAGATTTGGTTTGCTGAACGAATATATTTTTAATATGGTGTTGTACGTTTTGAGGTTACTTTTAGTGTTCTCATAATCTGGTGAATTAGAGTCAGACATTTTAATTGTTTATACAGAGTGCCCCGATATTAGATAGATTTAAGTAAACATTGAGTTATCCAAGTTGGTTTTTGTGTTTGTATTTATTAAATTTCATTATTTTAACCGGCATGTGCTTACTTTTAGCGTGCATGATTATATCATTTGGTACGTTATAATTTAGGTTGGGATTTTCATTTTACTTATTTGAATCAATAAAAATTTTGACTTTCTGCATGGCTTCATCACTTCGTGTTTTTATAAAAAAAAAATAATTTAGGAGGAAATTCAATTTTTAAGCCTTATGTCTAAAATAAAAAAATAAGGTTGATGGTCTGAGAATGTGTTTGTGAAAATCCCAGCAGTACTTTCCAATACATTTACTGCGGGAAATTATTGGGATTGATCTTTTCTGCAATTTAGAAAATCTATTTGTATCAAAACTCCACGAAAAAAACTCTTGTTGAGGTGTGGCGAAATTAATTAATTATACATAATGTGACATAATCACCTCACAATAAACGTTTTCTCTTATTTTGAATATTTCGATTGTTTATCGCAGTCTTCTTCTTCGGCATAATTACGTTTCGGGTGTGTCACATGACCACTGTCATGTGACACAAGCTGGAGAAGGACTGGTGGGAGCTCCTGGTTGACGTCGCGATTCAATATAGGTTTTCCTCTGTGGATGTTGATTGCCTCCTTTATCATTCTTCGGTGCCAGTTCTCCTCGTGTTCTAAAATTGTGACGTCTCTCAATGAACACTGATGGCCTGTGTTCAGTTTATGTTCATTTATGGCTGATAGGGGTTGGCGGTATGACCGATGTGCTTTCATACTTGTGCCAAGTGCCCTAGCTGTTTCCCCCATGTAGTGCTAGTCACATTCTGGGCATTGAATGTCATATACCACACCACACTTTGCTGCCTTTTCCGTCCTGTCTTTCGGATGCACCAGTGGTGACCTCACGGTGTTGATAGGTTTGTGGTACACTGGTATGTCATAGGACTTGAAAATCCTTGCCAGTTGTTCTGACAGTTTTGTCTTCTACTGGTTTCTGTTGTGTTGTTCTCTTTCTGTCTCCTTGGGTTAGTGATGTTAAACATCCACGATTTGTAGCCGTTCATTTTCAGTACTTTCGTGATATGCTCCACCTCTTTGGTCTTTCATCTTCTGTTACCAGGCTATCTGGTCTTTGTAGGAGTGTTCTCACTAACGTTCGTTTGTGCTCTAGGTGGTGATTAGAGTCCCAGTTTAAATACTTATCTGTGTGGGTTACCTTTTGGTATACCTTTACCTTGGTTGATCCACCGTCCTTCAGACGTATACATGTGTCTATGAAGGCTAACATACTGTAATGTTCCGGTTCTATAGCGAACTTGATGTTCTCGTCCAACGACTTCAGATGATTTGTGAATTGCTCTATTTCACTTTCTAGTAACACATTGAATTTGTCATCCACATATCTCAACCAGATATCTGGAGGATGAGATGCTTCCATGGTGGCTCTTGAAAATGAAATGTTCCATGTATAGGTTCGCTACTATCGAGGATACCAGTGACCCCTGGCTGCTCCCTTCTTCTGTTTGTAGAACACTCCGTCGTAACTTAACTGGTGTTCAGACAGATTTCTAATAGTGTTACGAAAATCGTTGTATGCCTCATTAATAGCTGTGTGGCAAAGCACCGAGTCTCACGGATGCGCGTTCAACACGGCTTTAATGCATTAATATCTTCAACACTTGTATGACGTTTGTATTGAGCTGGACAACTACGAATACATCGGCTACCACCATACTTGCAAATATGGGCAAATGATCGCTTATATCAGTAATGAATAATCCACTCCTGATATCACTATCAACATCTTTAGTAAATATATTATCAATAAATGTTGCCGACACATTCGAGATTCTAGTAGGCTTAGTAATCACTGGGTACATACCAAGACTGAACATCAAATTTTGGAATTTTTCGGTACCACCATGTGATTCATAATTCAATAAATCTATGTTCAAATCACCAAAGATAAATAAAGTGTTCTTAGTCACAACTTGGTTAAATAAGTGGTCAATGTTGTCACAATATTTCACATCTGGATACATAGTCCTCTATGTCAGCATTCATTCCGGGCCAGTATACACATTTCCTGGCTCTGCTTAGGCATGACTGTACTCCCAAGTGCGAACTTTAGATTTCTTGCCTGATTGCTGACCTCATGGATGTGGGGATGACTGTTTTTTCACCCCTGTAGATAGTCCCACCATACATTGCCAGTTCATCTCGGAATTGGAAGTAAGGCTTGGTTGCATCTGTCACCAAGCTTCTGTCTTCTAGCCAACCATTAAAAATCATTCTCTTCAGAGTCTGTAGGCTGTCATCCGCTGCGGTTTGTCTCATCAGCTCATCTCTCCATTGCTCCCCTATAAGGCTGTGCCCAACTGCATTCACCATCTGTTGTTCATTGCACTTCGAGGGAGTTTCCTCGGTCGCTCTGTGGTCGCCGCGGCTCAGAGTGTCGGCCAGGTGTTGTTCATCTTCCGGCTTGTACACAACGGTGATATTACACTTCTGCAGTGACATACGCATGTTTTTCAGGCGTTTCGGAACATCATTCAGGGGTTTGTGATCGGAGTGTACCACTGTGTGCCTTCCAGATGTGTATTGGTCATACTTCTACTGCTAGCATTTCCTTTTCGATGGTAGATCTCAATGGACTTCCTGCTGTGTCAGTGAGGGCATGTCTGCGTTATGCGAGTGGTTGACTGTTTTGGAGAAGCGCTGCACCTAGGCCCTTGTCGCTCGCATCAGAATGGATCGTCAGTTCCACCTCAGGTCTGTAGTATTGGACTACTTGCTCTGTTGTCACCATCGCTTTAGCAGAGGAAAGCTTTTCTCTGGGCGTCTCCCCATTACCAGTCTGCGCCCTGCTTGGTCAGTTGTCTCATCGGCTCCGTGATGCCGGACAGATTTGGGAGAAGCTTCGCGAGGTGTTGTATGAATCCTAGGAATCTCCTCAGTTCGCTCACATTTGCTGGTTCTGTCATTTGTTGCACGCATCGTACTTTCTCCGGATCTGGGCGTAGACCCTCGTCTGTCACCACATGTCCTAAGAATTTGATGTGCGACCGTCTCAACTGCATCTTCTCCTTGTTGAGTTTGATCCTCAACTATTCATATCTTTGTAGTAGGGCTGTGAGTCTCTCATCATGTTGTTGAGTGGCACTCATGTTGGTGTCTCCACATCCTATCATTACAATGTCATCAGCTACACACGACGACTCCCTCCAGTCCATCTAGAGCTTGATGAAGCTTCCTTTGGAAGATCTCTGCAGACACATTGAGGCCAAATGGAAGACGCAACCATCTATAGCGTCCGAAGGGGTGTTGAAAGTCATATTGAGAGACGAATCCCTGTCTAGCCTCACGTGCCAGTAGCCTGACTTTAGATCGACGACTGTGAATACCTTGGCCCCTGTAGCGTCGGTAGGACGTCGTCCATTGTGGGCATGAAGTAGCGCTTATGATGAGCTTGCCATTTGACTTCACTGCTATGACTAGGTTACTCTCCCATGCCGTCGTTTGCTCCACTTTCTCAATGACACCACCAGTCTCCACCTATTGCAGTTCTGCTTCAATCTGATATGGCATGTGGCATTCTTCTCACTCGACTCACCGAAGGCAGCACTTCTGGGTTTCGTTCTAAACGTTGCCCTACTGGCAGGGTGGCAACTTCATCATCGAACACAGATTAGAACTGTTTCACAATGTTCTGTGGTGTTCTGCACAACTCTAGTAGGTTGACTTCACTCTCATTCAACACATTTGACTCACTGTCCGTGATGAACGTCATCACTTCACTTGCTCGTAGGCCGAGTATCGGAGTCAGGTTCTCTTTGACAATCAAGCACTTCACAGTGTACTTCTTCTCATTGGATGGGTTGCGCATCATCACTTTGGTAACTCCAACCGGCTTGATCTTGTCACCTGTCCAGGATTTCAGTGTTGTATCAGTCAGCGTGACATCTGTACCTTTTGGTATAAGTGCTTGATGAAGGACATTCACAGATGATCCTCTGTCAATGTGGAATTTGACCGATTAACCTGAGTCAACTATCCTCATCTGCACGTAGATTTTACTTCTGTTCAGCCTGTGAACTTCCTCATGTGTCAGCTGCTCCTCTGAGTTGTGGTCGCTGTCGACCCGGCGTGTTTCCTGGTGCTTACACATTGTCACAAAATGATTCATTCTTGCACATGTTGCATTGTTTCCCAAACGCTGGACACTCTTCTTTCTTCTTTCATGACATGTTGCAATCCGCAGAATCTGCATTTCATTCTGTACGTACGGTCTGCCTTCTTCTTCCTGTAACCCTTTGCGTTTGAGATTGCTTGAACATCATCACTGCGAATTTCGTCATTTTGCTTCAGAATGCTACCTATAGGGTCATGCATGCTGTCTCATTACTACTGCATGTCTGGATGGCTACTTCTAAGGTCAACACACCTGTCGCCAGCAGCTTCTTTCTTGTTTCCTCGCTGTTAATGCCAAGTATCAGCCTGTCCCTAACGAGTTCGTCTTGCAGGTTGCCAAAATAGCACCGAGTAGCTAACTTTCTCAACCTTGCCAAATACATATCACAATCTTCTTCTTCTTCTTGGTTGGATGAATTGAAGACGAATCGGCGGAACAAGATGTTGGTATTGCCCACGCAGTGTCTCTGTAACATTGCAAATATGCTGTCAACGGTTGAGTGTTCTGTGCCGGCGTTTTCAATTATGTTGACACACTGCTCCCCTATTGTGTATTCCAGGAGGGAAGCTTGATACTCTTCTGTTTTATCATTCAGCCTTGACACGATAGCATCGTTCTGCCATTGCTTATGAAAACGTTCGAAATTTTCCTCTTTGTCCTGCGACAGGTCAATGGGTGGTGGAGGGTTAATCCTTGCGACGTGTCGGCCCCTCGCCTCCGGCTCCGGCTGGCGTTGTTGTTCGTCATTTGATATCTTTTCACGGTTTCTTATCAGTTACTTGTGCATTCACCGAAGTCTCTGTCTGCTACAGTGTAAGCGTCACTTGGGCACTTGTGTAGAATCCGGACCCACCTCAATTTTGCTGTTATAACTGTATATTTGCCTACTTTTTTATATTTCATTGCGTTAATTTAATCATTCAACATCATCCCAGGTATATTTATGTTTTACAAATATTGTGTCTTAGACACATTTTGAGACCCAAATAGCGTTCCGATTTGTGCCAACCGCAAGCGCAGCGGCCATGCGTTACTGCGCCTTGCACTTGGCAACAATGAGCGATAAACAGCACCGTCTTTTCGGCCTCAAAAGTGGGCTAAGATGCACTGTTTATAAAACATAAATATGCGTGGGATGAAGTTGAATGATTGAAATAACGCAGTGAAGTATGCAATGTAGGCAAATATACAGTTATAACGGCAAAATTGAGTGCCATCTGTTGTTTTGGCACTACGTTTCATTAGTCAGAAAATGCACGAAGTTCTAGAATAAAACACTTCATTAGCACATGTACCATGCCGCAAAACTCCCGAAACAACACGAGGCTCCCTGCTCAACGACAGGTAAGCGGCGCCCCCTGTCAGACAATATATATATATACATATATATATAAGGTAACAGGTTGCTAGTTGCATGTTTATAGATCTCAGAAAGGGGACCTGTATCGCTTATGAGGAGGCAAGAATGTGTGTAGGACCAAGAACGTGGTTTAACAACACTAGAGACCAGGAGATTGAAAGGAGATCAGATAGAAGTGTTTAAAATATTGAAAGGTTATGAAAATATTCATAGAAATATTTGTTTCTCAGTTAAGAAAGCTAGAAGTCCGGAGGACATGAAGTTACATTAGTAAAGGAGCAGTGTAGATTATATATAAGTAAGTTCTCATTTTCACAAAGGATAGTAAATGAATGGAATATGTTATCTGTTGATTGTGTGGGTGCTAGTAGCGTGGATATGTTTAAAATAAAATCGACACATACCTCAGAAGGGCAGGATACACATAGATAAAAGGGTTGGACTCTCGATAAGCCAAAAGGCTTCCTTGTCCACCTGTCATACGTTATAGTATTGTGATTGCATTATTAGAATGTGTGAAAAGGCTTTTATTATAAATTATTATGTTCATTTTGTGTTCCGTGTGGTTATAAAATACAGTTAGTGTTTCATATAATTATCACTATAATGACAACACTGTTACATCACCTATTGTGTACAGAATAATACCTCTACCTAGTGAAAATCACAACTTCCATTATTCGTTGCAGGCCTGGAGGCTATTTGTAATTTAATTGATCAACAAATTGCAAGGATGTTTAATGAAATAATTACCAAATTTTATTTTAATTGAATAAATCAATCTTGTCAGTACATTGAATTTTTCCTTTTTAAAATACGTATATATTCATGTGGGAATTGGAAATTAATTGAAATTCAAATAAGTTAATTGACCACGTCAACTGTGCCAATGCCGATCCCAAGCCCGGATATGAAGAAAGGAGATTTGGGCAAAGGGCTAACAACCATTTCCCGTAAAAAACAGGTTCTTATGAAAATATCGACCAACTGTACTGAACTTGGGAAAGGGGGGGGCCTCCTGTGGAGAGTATGGCGCTATGCAGTGAATGCCGAAAGGAAGCTGTATCGCCGATGTCCTTTTTATCATCCAAGAAAATTTCAAAAATCGGAACATGGAACGTGAGAACCATGTACGAAGCAAACAAAGCAGCCCAAATAGCAAGGAATAGACGTGCCTACAACATCACAGTTTTAGGATTATGTGAAACAAAGTGAGTGGACAGAGTCAGGTCAAGACAGACTGAACACAGAATAAATTATACTTTACTCGGGACGTGAAGAAGAAGATGCGCACCACACAGAAGGAGTGACAATCATGTTGTCACAAGAGGCACACAGCGCCCTCATCAGCTAGGAGGCAGTGTGATCAAGGATCGTCTATGCCGCATTCAAAACAAAGAAGAACAATATCCAGCTAAACATCATACCGTGCTATGCACCAATAAATAACAAGGATAAAGAAACGAAGGAGGACTTCTACAACAGACCAGACTACAACAGGCAGACATGGACTGGGGACAATGAAAAGGAAAATAGCGAGATGTTGGCTGACTTCTGCGCATTTAATAATAATAAAAATATTGAATTTATTTATTCACTAAAATCCAAAGTAAAACTCTGTTCAGTAGTGTTGACAATAGTCGTTAGAAATTATAAGAAATAAATATAATAATAATAATACAAGTAAAACGTATAAATACAAAACTGAACTAGAGAAACTAGAAAATATATCATCAGTAATAAAAATAAGTATATATATATATACATAAATTTATAAAAAGAACAATATAGTAAATTGCGATATAAATATATTATAAAATATTGCAAAAGTTTAAGACCAGGCACGATTTTAAAGCATTTTATGGTAAGGCATCAGATTGCATCAGGTAATGTCTGGATTGCATCATCCTATTTGGGCCTTGAAGCAATATGCCTAGTCAGTACTTCCAGGTCATTTGTTTGTTGCTGTCAATATCGATTTTGTTGCTGTCAATATCGAGTTTTGTCTTCATCCCTGAAATGGTCTCAGCAAAGAATTTCGGCTCAAGTCCCGCAAGCCGGCCCGGAAGCCACGCCTGACACCTATGATGAAAAAAAGAGACTGGACTTTGCCAGACGACATCGCCACTGGACTCTCGCGCAGTGGATGAAAATATTGTTCTCTGTTTATCGACCATGCAACAGTTTATACCTCGCAAGAAGCACGTTAGGCGGCCAGTAGGTAAGCGATTTGATGAGAAATATACAGCAGCCACAATGAAACACCCGCCAAGTCAGATGATTTGGAGTGCCATGTCATGTTTTGGCCCTTCTGATCTGTATTTTATTCCACCTAACATCACTATGAATGGACCTAGGTATGTGGAGTTGCTGAAGGAAAAGCTGAAACTGCATATGGACACCCACAAATGTACGATTTCCATGCAAGATGGCGCTCCTTGTCCAAGGTAGCCACTGATTTCCTCAAGAAGAACACAATCTCCGTGCTGGAATGGCCTGGGAATAGCCCAGATCAAAATCCCATTGAGAACCTGTGGACTCTAATGAAGGATAAGGTGGCAGACAAACAACCATCAAGCACTCAAAACTTGAAACAAGCTATCAAGGACGTTTGGGTCACCGAAATCACCCAGGAGTACTGCGAATCTCTGGTTTCTAGCATGCCATATCGCATCCAGGCGGTCATTGCCAGCAAAGGAAGCTACACCAAATACTGAAAAGTAGAGACACTGACACTTTTGGACGACATAAAGTTTCATATTATGTTGTACTACGTTTATTTCGCGAAATAAACTGATATAATGTTATGTGAAGGCCAACAAATCATAGTTTTGTCAAATTTATTCAAAAAATCGTGCCTGGTCTTAAACTTTTGCAAATGACTGTAACTACAGTAATACATTATTCGTTTAATTAAAATTTCAAATATTAACAACATGTTCATTGGCGGTAGCATATTGCCGCACAGCAAAATTCGCAAAGCTACTTGGATATCGCCAGACCACCGAACAGAAAACCACATTGACCTCATCTGTACGCAAAAGAAATTTCAGAAGATCACTGCAGACGTGCGGGTACACAGTGGAGCAGGCGCAGCCTCAGACCACCACCTAGTGCTGGCCAGACTGAAAATGTAGCTGAAGAAGGGAGACGTAAAGAGTTGCACCAGAACAAGATACAGTGTGGCCTTCCTAAAGGACAGTTTCACAACAGAGACATTCCGACTCACAATCAGCAACAAATATGAAGTCTTACAAGACCTTCTCGAAAATCCATGGACATAGACACCCATTGGCATAGAATCAAAGCAACATGGACCAGCACATGCAACGAAGTCCTGGAAAAGAGACAATACCACAGAAGGAGTGGATCTCTATGGACAATATCAACAAGTGCAAGTGAGGAAGGAAAAAAGGCACAATTAACAACACCCGAACTAGAACAACGAAAGCAGCAGCCCAGGAACAGTATGCAGAGGCAAACAGAGTGGTCACGAAAAGCATAAAATAGACAGGAAAAACGTAACCAACAGCCTTGCAAAGGAAGCAGAGGATGCCGCAGCCCAAGAAAACATGAAACAACTGTATGACACAACAAGACAGTTAGCAGGAAAGTACAAACACTCAGACTGGCCAATGAAAGACAAGAACGGCAACGTACTTACCAGTGACGAAGATCAGTTGAAGAGATGGAGGGAACATTTTGATGAACTGCTGAACCGACCACCACCGCAGAACGCACGAAATGTCCCACCAGTTGAAGAACTATTCCAGGTAAACTGCGAAAAACCAAGCAAGACAGAGATCGAGAAAGGCATCCATCACCCGAAGAAAGGGAAAGCTTCTGGCCTAGATGAAATTCCTGCCGAGGCAATCAAGGCAGACAGGGAGACCTCCACAGAGATGCTGCATGATCTGATTTGGAATATATGGGATCAAGAAGAAATACCGACTGAATGGAAAGAAGGCTACCTGGTGAAACTCCAAAAGAAAGGAGACCTGCAGGAATGCAATAACTACAGAGGGATAATGTTCCTGTCAGTGACCGGAAAGATACTCAATAAAATCAATTTGGACAGATTGAAAACAGCAAAGGATGCTAGACTCAGAGAGCACCAGACAGGCTTCCATAAAGATAGTTCATTATATTCGCAGTCCATCACAATTACAGTGGCTAAAATAAAATGCAAACATTTTATAGCAATAAATAAATGGCAATGAACTACGGGATATAACTATGACCCTGGCATAAGTGGAAGGGAAACTTTCTTTTGGTGGCATTGCCATATCTCAGGGGCTCTCATCATATTTATATTAAATTAACCATTTGTCATAAAATATATTTATCTAAATTGTTGAACAATCATGTTTTATCACAATTTTGAGTATTGCAAAATGCAATTTCCGTCTCAAGCATCTGGATTTCAGTATGGTAATAATTCAATCAGTTACACAAATTACAGCTATTCTGATATAATGATTTAACTATGATTGTAACAATTGAACAAGATCTGGAAACCATAAATTATAATGGTCATCAGATAAAACAGGTGCCCTGTGATTTGAAACGTTGAATTTCCCTCTATCAGGTTACAGTCTACATAATAATAATGTAGTTTCGCTGACAAGCCAGACGGCATTGCCAGTCCAGACACTGCCACTAACACTGTTTCTGTGTATCAAAGTTACCGTGGCGAGGTTGCGTGGCATGCTACATATTTTACACAAAACAACATTGTTAACAATGACAACTATGCATGTTTTCGTCCAGTACGACATGTTAGTGAACTAATGCATACGTGTTGGTGATTGTGTGCATTTGGGCAACTTTTCAGATATAAATTAATGGTTACCGAACTGTTTTGAAATAACATTATCTTCTTCCCCTTGCTCCCTTGCGGGGTGGGGTCCACGTCACTTGGTAGCTTCTTCTACTTTTCTTATCAGTTCTTTCCACCTCTCTCTCTCTCTCTCTCTCTCTCTCTCTCTCTCTCTCTCTCTCTCTCTCTCTCTCTCTCTCTCTCTCTCTCTCTCTCTCTCTCTCTCTCTCTCTCTCTCTCTCTCTCTCTCTCTCTCTCTCTCTCTCTCTCTCTCTCTCTCTCTCTCTCTCTCTCTCTCTCTCTCTCTCTCTCTCTCTCTCTCTCTCTCTCTCTCTCTCTCTCTCTCTCTCTCTCTCTCTCTCTGTCTCGTCCGCAGTGGCCATCCATTCATGGCTGTTCACACCAGCCCTGCCCAGGTCTCGTTTTATGCAGTCGTTCCATCTCAGCCTTGGTCTTCCTCTCATTCGTCTGCCACCCTCTTCCAACACTTCCAACACTTTTCCTTTCAGTTGTTTCTTCAGTTTTCTCTGTCACATAATGCCTTCTACCTTCTTCCATGCTGCACCCTCCTCTGTATTTCTTTACTACTCCTTCCATCCTCACATACTGTACCACCCAGGTATACAAAGCTGTTTGGTACAAAGCTGTTTATTTCAGTCTTCTCAGATTCATTCGGAGGCCGTGTTTTCTGACCGTGTCACTCTGTTTTCTGTATTTCCTCTTTATTATTAGCCACCTCTGCTAGGTCGTCTGCATACTGTATCGTCTTAAGTTCTTCCTGCTCCGATATCTTTCCACTGATCAGTTTCATCACCATGATGAAAAGCAGGGGACTCAAGGCACTTCCCTGTCTGAGTCCTACTTCCACTCCAAATTGTTTCGATGTTTCTCCTTCGACTCTCACTACCGCTGTCCACTATTCTGGCTTCTGCTTCTCCAACCTCCATCCATTTCATGACTACAAATGCGAGGTGTCAATTTTTTTTAATTCTCTCTTCTCGATAATTGGTCTGATGGCAAACAATCCATCATCTGTTCCTCTCCCTTTCCTAAACCCCAGCTGATTCTCTCCACTGTAAACCTCACTCTGGCATCCAGTATCCTTTCCAACAATTTCAGGGTTTGGCTCAGTAATGTGATGCCTCTGTATTTCCCATGATCATGGATGTCCCCTTTCCCTTCCATATCGGCACAATCACTCCTCTTTGCCACTCTGCTGTGAAGCACACATTAAACAGCCTCGCCAGCCACTTGATTCTAACTAGTCAGTTTGCTTTCACCATTTCCACTGAGAGTTCATCCACTCCTACAACCTTTCCTGTTTTCATTTATTTTCTTTACTACTTTCTCCACCTCTTCTTCTGTTATTGTCCTCACCCCCGGCTGTCTCCTTACGGTATGAGGTATCTCTATCTCACATTCTTCTCCGGATTTAGTAGTTTCTTGAAATACTTCTCCCAAACACCCAGCACTTGTTTTCCTCCAGTAACCAGTGTCCCATCGCTTCTCTTCATTGCTGATGTTCGTATAGTATCTTTACTGTCTCTGTCTCTATTCCTGGCAAGTTTGAAGATCAGTTTTTCCCCTCCATCTTCTCCAATACTATCACATATGTCCTGCTGTTTTTCAACTTGCTTTAGCAACTGCCTTATTTGCTGCCTTCATCTTCTCCCGGTACTTGTGCTTCGGCCTTGTATTTTCTTCACCAATCGCTTCTTCCACACACTTCGGTGTCTTCTTTTTTCTCGTATTGCTTGTTGAACTTCTTGGTTTCACCACCACTGTTCTTTCGGCTTTGTGTGGGCTTTCCTGATGTTCGGCCACATATCTCCTCAGCTGTTCTAACAAAGCCTTCCTTAAGTGCTTTCCACTCAGATTCCACATCCTCCCTTTGTTCTTGGAGTAGCCTGAACTGCCTCTCTATTTCGGTTTTGTATTGGGCCGTCACCTCTCCTTCATATTATCACCATTTGATTACCTGTCTTTGTTTCCTCCTTCCCTGTTTGCCTCTTCCTATCCACATTTCATAAACCAATGGTTTATGTTGGCTCGTTATGTGCTCTTCTGCTAGAACTTTGCAGTCCCTAACCTTGTTCAACTGGCTGCTTCTAACAATCAGCAGATCTATTTCTGTTCTGTTGTTTCCACTTCCTGTGTAATTCGTTCTTCTGAAAGACGGAGTTTACCACCACCAGCTGATTTCTGCCTAGCATCTCGACCAGATCTTGTCCCTCTCTGTTTCTCGTTCCATATCCGTACTTTCCTAAGGTCTCCTCACTGTTCTGTATCTTTCCTACATGTGCATTTAGATCACCTGCCACAACCAACATTGTCTCCAGCTCCACATGTCCAATAACTTCTCCCAGGTTGTTTCGGAATGCATCCATGTCTTCTTGAGTTCTCCCAGTCAGTGGTGCGTAGCCCGATAGTATGCACATCATCATTCATCCAACTAACATCCACACTGCATTTATCCTGCCTTCCCATCGTTCCACCCTGATGACTTCCTTGCTGTATTCCTCCTTCATAATCACTCCTACTCCATTCATCCTTCCATCTCCCCCTGCATGCAGCATCTTAAACCCTTCTCCCAGATCCACTGCCCGGTCCCCTTTCCATTTGTTTTTTGTACCCTCATTACTGACAGTTGCCGCCTCTTCATTAGCTCCACCACCTCCACTCGTTTCCCTGTCATTGTTCCCACATTGAGGGTGACAAACCGGACTTCGCATGAAAGTCGATGCCGGCTGTTCGACCCTCCAGGTCTTCGCTGATTTCTCGCTGGTGCCTGGGTCCCAGCGCTTCGGTTCCCCCGCACGCGGTAGCCAATCTTGTAATTACTAAGTGATATAGCATAACAGTTGAGGTCATTTATTCGAGCCACATGGCGCTGCCCATGCTGACCCATGTGGTGGGTTTGTCTTCCAGGTTTTCCTTCCAGTAGGTCAACAACTTATAACAAACATTTTACCATTCGCGAATTTTATGACGAGCGATAATCCGTTGTATCTCGTTTTAACTCGCATTTCTTACATAATTGTTAATCATGTTATGTAATCCATATGGTATATTACATATTTTACTACTACTGGTACTTGTTACATTAACTAAATGTTACTATCTATTTCATTTACACGAACACATGTGTTGGGATCAAAACCAAATTTTAAAAATCCGTCGAATGCTGCCTGGCTCTTTCTCTGCATTTTTAATTTCACTTATGTATAATTAATATAAAAAGTAAAACGATAAGCTCTTATATAACGCAGTATCCAGTCCTCAGGACTGCTCAAAGTGCTTTACATTGTACTCCCTGGCAGACCTGTTCAATCGAATACCATCTGGAGTACACAAATATCCACCACTGTCTACAGCCAGATACTCATTCATACAGGTGTGTGAACTGAAGCAACGTAGAGTAAACGAACTTGTCTAAGGTTCGACACCGCCGCACAGGTTTCGAACCCGAGTTCTCGCAGTCGAGAGTCCAAAGCTGTTACCGATGCAGTACTGCGCTCTATATAAAACTGAAGTGACAACGCCATAACACAATTAACAAAGCTACAATAAACCAATAAGCATATATTGCAAACAAATGAGGGAAACAGTCTGCTAGTTTTTCAGCTGCATTTCATTGGCCGGTCACCTTATTATTGTTACGTGTTAGAGATGTCACTATCGATCAACGTATTGCTGCATCGTTTCGGTTCAATGGTAAACAATACACAACATTCGATTGTGTTTAACCAAGATGGCGGATCACCTTGACGACTGGACACCAAATAAGGGCAATGACGTATAACTAATGGACTCGATAGACGAGTTTACTGATGACGCGCGCATAAATTAAATTCACCTGCGCGCGCATACTGGCGGCAGAAACAAACAGAAACAAGGCAGTTGCGTGTGCGTTTGAGTCGTCATGCCATCTTCGTGTTGTGCTGTCGGGTATGAGAATCGCTCAAACACACATCCACACTTATCATTTTACTGAATACCCAAAGCCACACACCCTTTTCACACAAAAACAGACGTCAATTATAGGTCGGACAGTTAGTTTGGCCTACATTTCACTGACCACTGTCACGCCAAACTTGTGCTTGTGTATAACTTGATTATTTTATATTAAAAATAATATCATTTAATGTCAGACATAGTTGTGTAGTTAAATATGGGTACAAACAATTTTGATAATTTCACTTGTTTTCTTTAACGGCGTATTATGGTGTGTTAGTTTGTTGTATTGTTTCAGATTAATTTCACTATTTTGTATGTAAATGCTCAGTTTATTAAAACAGCCTCACTTTGTGCCTTCGGTATTTGTATATAAAAAACTGACATGAATGGGCATCCCACTGACCAGCCTGTAGGACCATCAGAACTGGAGAAAGAAGCAGCCGAGGCCAGATGCAGGTCCACCTGACAGTCCAAGTATTAACATCTACTACATACAGTGTCATATACACTGGTGTTGTGCTTATGTGGTGTGCAGTGTGTTGAAAGTTGATGGTGTAATTGTGTGATATCGGGTATACAATTTGTTTAATTAATCACAAAGTAACACACCCAAGAATGTATGTTAACATTACAATATATGCATCATTAAAATATATTCATATCTCTCAGGAAGATGGCGCTTCAATGAGTAGTATCTTTTTTTCTGGAGGCTGTTCTTGGGCTCACGGAGGTCGGTATGGGACAGTGGTACTGGGTTGACTTTTCCTCGACATGTCATTCCAGGCCAATCCCTTTGATGTAAAGGCCTCCGGCTAGGTGATACCATTTCGAACTGCCATTTCAACCTTGAACATCGCAGCTGCTGCATGGCAACACTCTGATCCTTGCCTAAACAGACACACTGAACGTGTACATTTTAATAAATGTGTAGTTGAGTTGTCCACAGTTATGCACCATGTCAGTTATTATGATAATTAAAGAATTAAAATATCGCAATACAAAATTGCCACGGAATTGTGCGATGCACACAGTTAAGTCTTAAACACAGTTTTATGAATATTTTGTTCTATGTATTAATAAATATTGTAGTAAATACAATTTGTTTAATTTGATTTGATTTATTCAGGCAAAGACCTTGTCACCATCATTTCCTTAAGTATGATGAATGTATGTGTAATAAAATGTAATATTAATTATGACTAATAAACAGAACATCACGTCATATAACATTCGGATAACACGACTAAGTCTAAGATTGTAATAATGCAAGAATTCCCTATAGCTCTATTCAGCAGGAATTTGTTGACCTTTTTTAAAACTATATTGAATCCTGTGGAGGTCGGGGGTTCCATAATTGGTATTGCTAGATGAATAAATAAATGTATTAAAAGCTCGTCCCATGCTTTGGGGTGTATGCTATTTGAAAGTTGTTGTCGCTATGCCTAATACTGTGATTGATTAGTGTAATAAGTATGTAATATATTTAGTTAATTAATACAAGTATGGACAACAAGAATACAACGCCTTATTTAGCTTAATTCTAAGAGTAAGACACTTACCCCGCCATACATGTGCAGTGTGAATTGATGTATGTTCGCCAAGCAACAGTAGTTGCAGATCTTATTTATAAATGATATTTCACTCGCTGTACATGACAACATACACTATGACTGTATGCGTCCAAACTCTTGTACGCTGTACATATGTTCGGTGTGTTAATGAGGTAAAGTTGAATCTAGAACACTAATGCTCCACTCATTGTCTGGTAACGTATATAGATCTGGTAGTTGCTCACCGGTATTGAGACGAAGTTTGACCAGATAATTATCATTTTCTGCGGCGAATATGCTTTCACTCGCCGAGCTATCCATTTTAACAAGCCATGCACAGGCGCTACGCTACGCTTGCCATGCACAGGCGCTACTTCTGCCGCCAGTATGCGTGCGCATCCAAATATGTTTATAAACATTGAAACTCGTCTATTCTTTTTGATCATACGTAGCGTCACAGTGGCGCCATCTGGCGATAGTTTACCACTCAATTCGTCCATTGGAAAAACACATCAATGAAAATAACCACTTTGGTGTAGTTTGTGTAAGTTTTTTGTATTAATGTGTACATAAATGTAGTCGTGACATCGGTGCAAATATGCCCTATATATCCGATCGATGCCAACAATATCCGGTGCCATCAGTCACCAAGGTGCGGCACTGTTGTTTGTCAGGTGCCATTTTCTCTGTATATATATATACATATTTATTGAAAAAAGCATAACTGTATATATATATATATATATCATATATATATAACTGGATATATATATATATATATCCAGTTATGCTTTTTTCAATAACTTTAGAAATTATACGTGGCAGAGATATCGGTCTGTATTTACCAAAAAAATGGGAAGATTCCAGTTATTTTATATTCGATCAAGAAGTAATGTTTAATGGATTTAAGGAAAATACTTTTTTAATATTTTAATATTTTTAGTGTAATACCATCATGACCACTATTGGTTGTTGCAGGGAAGTTGCCAGATATTTTGAGTATTAACTCTTCATTTATTTCTTGGAATTGGAAACGCATTTCAGAATTCCTTGTCAAATAGAAAGTATGATTTGTATTACTCGTGTATTTGACTTTGTTAGCAAGGTGTTTTCCTATGTTGTTAAAGCTAAATTAAATGTATTTGCAATTTCTACAGTGTCAGTTATGTTGCAGTCTCCTCTAAAATATAGAAATAATGATTGTTTTGTGAGATCTTTGCGAAATTTCATTTATAGTTTTCCGAGTATTCCTTGTGTCACACTTGTTAAGTAGTTATTCATAATATATAAGTTTGGCTGGTGTGATATTTTTTAAGAAAAATTATTTGTTTCTACGTTTGTCTTTTTAAAGAAATAATCAATATAACGCACAGCCGCAGCGGCATAGATTGGCGCAAATTGGCGCGCTACTTACTTCCAAAATGATGTAACTGAATAAACACATTTAGATAGATGTGCTAATTATAATGGCGAAATCGATGTGGGCATGGATTTTGCACAAGTGCCCCTTACTGGAATCCGCGTCAACGTTTGTAAACATTATCATATGAGGAATGTGACTGCATTTATACCAGGGACGGATCTGCTGATAGCTAGTTGCTGTATCGGACATTACTGAATGGGTCGCTATAATTAGACTACCCTTGACACCGAATCTTAACATTACTGTTTTTGAAGGTGTGTACGATATGACTGAATAAATAATATTCATACCGAAGTTCTCTTTCTCGTCACCAACTGCTAAAACGACCTTGTCATTTTGTTTGTCAAGTGTTTAATACTAGAATAAATACGTTGATGGTGTAATGCCCGCCAAGTTTCGTTTATTAAGTCCGAAGCACTGTCTGCATGTTGAATGTTTCGGCCACGAAACGTTGCAATTGAATGTGAAACATTAGTAAGTAGCAGCTGTAGGGGTGGAAGATGAGGCTAATCGATAATTTGGGAAATGGACCAACAGGGTCGCGTTAAATAATATACAACGCAGGTAGTACTAAAATGCAGTCCATGTATTAGTACGCGCCGTAGCGCCACGTTTCACGTACTGCAGATATAGGCAACAACGATATCAAACAACACATTTGTCATCCGTTCACGCAACATCCATAGCTTATGTTCTACAGAGTTTCGACGACGATGTATTCAATGCTCGCGGTCCACGTGGTGACTCTGTCTCTTCTTCGCAGGAACGAACACGTCAAAAACAGTTGCAATCAATCGCACATCTGATATCACTACTTATATAAGGCACATTCGTCTCAGCTCTGTGTCTGGACACATTACTGAAGTTCGTAATAATAAATAATTGTCATCATTTTACGTGACAGTCGAACATGTGGACTTAGCATCGCTCATTATCGGGCGTTTCCGCAGATGTTGTATTTGTTGGTGTATTGGGCAAAGAAGGCGATTACTGTAGCAGATATATCGGTCTATAGTTACTGTAGAGTCTACGAAAGTGCTAAGAGAGATGCGGTTGGCGAGCTGACTATCACTGCGAAGCAAGCTAGAGCAGAGCACGAAGGCTACGTGGAACATGCGGGGAAAACGAGATATGTTTTGACGATAAGGCTCTAGTTGAACGAGACAGTGTGTGGTTTAACTCCATCGTGTGACTGAGTTACATCAAGGCATGCACAACAACATTCAATACATAACCAAAGGTGTTCTCCATTAAGACTACACGTTGAGAAAGAATGCCAGTTATGAAAGGTACGCAGATTAACACTTGTGAACAGAGGGCCGGATTGCGTACAGTGGGTGAACAGCGGAACTACCCGGCGTTGGGTATGCGCGGTCGACAGACTGTCGACAGCTAGCCGACTGTCGACAACTAGCTGACTGTCGACAGCTAGCCGACTGTCGGCGTAGCGTCGTCTGTCTTGTCGGTCTCCGGCACCTCCTCGATGCTGCGTTGTTGTCGCTTTTTCCGTCGCCGCCGAAGCGACTCGTTGTACATAGACGTGACACTCGCACTCGCGTGCTCCGTTGCGACGGTTGTGTCTGACGAAATACTCGACGACGTCTCGCCGGTTTCTACCGCTGTCGTCGGCGGGCTTGTCGCCTTCTGCTTGCCGCCCGCTGCTGCACCAGGGTACCCCGGCAAGAGCCCATCCATGGAACGAGAGAAGGCAGCGAACTGGTTCTTCAAGCCGAGCTTGTCTGTCTCCTCCGTGGTCGGTTCCTCATCGACCTCCTTGATCTCGTCAAACGTGATCGGCTGCGTCTTGTATCGGGCCGCGTTACGGGTCCTGGACCGGCGAGCACGGCGGGTGACCGGAGGCTCGTACTCGGAATTCAGATGCAGTTTCGACAGGCGTTCTGGGAAACGTGTGTCCCAGTGGAACATCGGGTCAAGACTGTTTATGTCCCCAGATACGTTGCTGTGGGTCACCTCGTTGTAGTTGGCTGTCGCCATCTCATTTGCCGTTGCCGAACCTGACAGCGCGGGGTTAAGGTGACCGACGCGCCAGGATCGTACGGTTGACCCTGAGAGTACGTCACACACAATAGCGTCGCCGCTTCTAGTTTGGCGTTAAGTGCACACGGCGTAAACAATGCAGCGGCATCGCGGCTTGTCGGTCATCGTTCGGTCTATGCAGTTTGGGGAGAAATGTCTGCAACATAAGAAAAAGATTACTGTACAACATCACATGGCATATGACTTTCAGTCTAGCAATCTTCAGCGTTTAACATAATAAACATGCCGATTAGATAACCACAGTATTTGATTAATGCGAAGCAAATACACTACATGCGCTATCAATACGTTGCACGTCACGCCTGTTGTGTGTATTCACTCGATCGACACAGAGGAAGAGAGGCAGTAGGAGGACAATATGGCCACCCTTCCACAGCACAGTATAAAACCAGAACCGGAAATAATTGCCGCGCAACGTGACGTGTTCGCACGTGTTCACTGCAGTAGTGACACCTAGCGAATCATGAGGTACAAAAGCAGTCGTGTATACTTTAAAGGATATAATGTATAACGATTTTCAGGATTTGATCGGGACTAAATGGATAAGTAGCTATAACATATTGCTTGGTTATAAATAATATCCACTCTAAATATGTCACCAGATCAATTTTTCACCTCTTACTATTTTTCACGATTTGGCGATAACACTAACCATGCTGGTTTAACGGCATTAATAAACAGCTTTATTGTGTAGCTTTATTTATTGGATAATTGCATTTAATAATAAAACATTAATTGCTTACCTGAAATAAAACATATTTTCTCGGAACGATTTATGTATAAATCAAAATCCCTTTTGTACAATTTCTGACTGTACGAATAGGGTCTACCACAAGCATGATAGTGTACCGTGCACTGTTGACATTTTGGGCATTTTAACTAATTGCAAAGTGGCCGACTAGCTCCGTATGAGGTAGCCGATGAAAATCGTTGTACACCTATACGTCCGTTTACATTCCTTTTGAATCTCGTTGTTACGCCTTTTTATTTGCCACTCAGTGATTACCAGTCATGTACTTGCACAACGTCGACGATGCAGTTTAAAAGGGCCAGGACAAATAACTTGTTCATGTCTGCCGTCTGCGCGATAGCGTGATGACTTCCACAAGCTATTTCATTTGGAACGTGGTGTGTGTGTGTGTGTGTGTGCGTGCGCGTGCGCGTGCGTGCGTGCGTGCGTGCGTGCATACGTCCGTGAGTGAGTGCTTACGTGCGTGTGTGTGTATGGGCGTGGATTTAGTGTGTTTGTATGTGTGTAGATGCGTGCCATACATGCTGGCGTGTGTGTGCATAGGGCCTATATAACTACACGGAACCACACGTATGCATGTGCGCGTGCATGCTGCGCGCGCCTGTTGTGCGTATGCCTCATCCTAATGGCGCCTTACACTCCTCGACCCTCCCATTAGACGGGCTGCCACGCCGACCGACCTGTCGCTTCCAGACTCTTCCCCACGAGCAATCCCAGCGGGATTGATTACTGTTTACAGAGCCCGAGAAGAAAGAGGAAGCTGCTTTGAATCAATCATCGTCAGCGCCCCACATACAGGAGGTAGGCAGACCTATTAGTAACGCTTATAAAGAGACTGTCTCCACGACCACCGCCAATTCCTGCTAATCGCTGGTCCAGTTAATTAAGATTCACATAAAGGTAAAACTATCGCACTATCATAACACTGCCTTCTCAGACATGACTGAGTAAGATTCTCAGCAGGTCTGTGTCACTGAGAGAATGGGTATGATAGGGACAGTTGATTCTTGTGTGTGGGTCTCAAAATAGTATAGACCCATACAGTTAGTACATATAATGTATATGTGCGCGACGTGTGCGTTTGTGTGTGTACGTGTGTGCGCGTGTGTAATTATATGTGTTTTAATAAATGGCCATTAGACGATAATCTAAACCTTGTATGTTTATGAATATAAACCTTGGAGTCAGTACCAGTCAGGAACAGGTGTCGACAATGTCTTATGTACCTGCTGACAACGTTTATCGGGGTTATGCATTCGCGGGATCGAGTGTCGGGTATATCGTTACGCCCGTAAAGTTGCCTTTCACTCCGCGTGCAACATCACCATGACGTAGCTCCTGGGACACTCACATCAAACATATAACGACCAAAGCATACTTTCAAAAAATGTAGTATATTAGAACACATTTTGGCTATCAAGATGGCAGAATATTTTATACTATAGCAACAGGGAAATGTATTTGATAAGGTTGTTAAATTATCAGCCTGAATCCGTGTTTGGTTCAAAGAATCTTTCGACATTTCGTCAGCATTATTGTGTGCCGCTCTACGTTGTCGTGTGACGTTGGCACACCATAACCCTGGTGAAGGGACAGTGAAGGTGCTGAAAGCTCCGTGGAGCCAACGAAGGATTCAGACAGGTAACTGGACAAATTTAACTAAATCCGCGCGTAATAATTCTCCGACCCACTCACCCCCCGAGTACTTTAAAATGTCGATAATTTTCCAGAATGAAAGTCATATGCAGGTATGTAACAGTGATGTGACACGGAACATGCAAGGGACATATAATAGTAACCATCATTATGTTTATAAACTTTTATTTTAAATTATTATGGATATGCAATTCATACGCGACCGACATGTTTATAGTTAGTACGCGGATATTCTGTAAGCTTTGTTCGATTAGATACATGTGGACAATTGTGAATGACCCCCTTTTACATGCTAAATGGAAACGTTTTTTCTTCAAATAAACTTAATTTCAACGACGCGTAAAATTACAGTCTGATTGTGTGTTCACAGTGTGAGACATTGCAATAACAGTTCGAGCGATATAGCCCGTGAACTTGTAAATAGAAACGTCGAAACTGTTTGTGAAATTTGCCGAACATTAATTATGAAGTCAACTGTGACTGGTCGACGATTAGCTGTAATGGATGTAGCCCAGTGGTACTCCTGTTGAAGACATCCAGCTGTGACAAGACGGTGGAACCAAATACCGATTCCATGTGCATGGGAGGTGACTATAGAATATAGCCGCTGGCCCACGCAGATAGGCTACGAAACTGCGCAATGTTTACATCGCTAACACACATGAACATGCAACTCATGGGAATATAATTTTTCCTTAGATTTGACAACTGAAATCCGTCCGATTTTGGGTCGTGCATGCATGTTTGCCGTGTTTTAACGTCATCATCGGGCTACGTTCATGGACTTCACTAATGAAATGTGACGTCGGTGAACAAAAATAGACGTACATGGTTGGCGGTAAACATATGATGATAACATGTTATGTTTACGTTATTACTGGTAATGGTTGTAATGCTCCTATGTTTACGGTATTCGTGGTGTTATGCGTACATGTTTACGATTACTCCGAACTGCCCGCATAGACATGACCTGATAATATCCACAAACACGTGTGTGTACTGCCGAGTTAGGTAACCAGAACTCGACGATGCCTAGGTACGCAGAAGTGCCATGTTTACTGAGCAGAGAGCCAATATAAATCGCATCAACGCTGATTCATTTGAACTTGTAAGACATCGTCGAATGACTCATGGCGCGTAGGCCCGATTTCACGAGAAAAAGTAGACCAGCTCGTCAACATGGTTCGCGTTCTTTTCAAGAGTCTATGTTATACGAGATAGTGTCAGAGCATCCTTAGTTCCGCTGCTTCATGTTTGGCAGGTCGATTGGTGATGACGCGAACGGGGCAACAAAAGTCGATTCACAACTTGCGGGCCGTGTCAATATTTTTTTATTCTAGTTCTTAGAAAGGCTCTGTCGCTTCATGTTGATGTAAACGTTAATGCGTTTAAAAAGGTAAAAGTATAGTTCTTATGTAGCGCAGTATCCAGCCCTTTGGACTGTACAAGACATTTTATATTTTTACTCCCTGGCAGACCTGTTCCATCAAGCACCATTTCGACTTCTCTGGTTGCAATTAATGCGCGAAGACAATTGGTATACAAATATCCACCACTGTCTATAGCATCATTCATGCAACTGAATAAGCTGGAGTAACGTAGAGTGAACGAACTTGTCCAAAGTTCGACACGGCAGCATAGGATTTGAACCCAAGTTCTTTCGATTGAGAGTCCTATGACCTAGCCACTGTGCAACTGCGATCCACGCACGAACGGAAGTAAGAGGTGTCAAACAGTAATGCACAAAAAGCGATGGATCTGCCGCTGTTGATGGTGTGATGGCGGGAGATGAGGATCTGGCGCCACGAGCCTGGCGAGTGCATTCGCGTGGAGGAATGCCTGGGGAAAGGGGAACCGCTCAACGGCTAGACAATTGCCCAATTTTTGGGCATATTTACTTAGGTTGGTGCATTTGCTACGTGAAATGTTGACTAGGCAGTACAATTAGGCTCAAAAGTGTATTTCTTAAACCGTGAAATATCGGTCTAGCGATAGATTTCGGTGATAGCGCGGTTGACCGTGAAATGATCGAAAAAGTGAAGGAGAAACGTGAGTTCTACCTCCACAGCAGGTAGACTTGGCATCTGTGAGAGATCTGTCCATTTCTATTAGGTGGTTTCGCAAAAACTCTCGTACCTGGTATACGGTTTAATTATGAATGATGTTTATTGTGCACTGGTTTCATGATTTCTTCTAAAGTTCAACGATATAATAAACTATCATAATCCTAAGCACAATAAAGCAGCTACGGAGGATTGTTGTGATCGTTCCTTATCTCACATTTAACAAATAAAAAAGGTAAATTCTTATATAGCGCAGTATCCAGTCCTCGGGACTGCTCAAAGCCCTTGATACTTTACTCCCTGGCAGACCTGTTCAATCGAACTCCACCTCGATTTCTCTGGGAAGCATTCGGCCACGCTGCAATTAATGCGCGAAGACTATTCGTAGACAAATATACACCACTGTCTATAGCCAGGTACTCATTCATACAGCTGAGTAAACTGAAGCAATGTAGAGTAAACGAACTTGCCCACGGTTCGACACCGCCGCACAGGATTCGAACCCGCGTTCTCTCAGTCGAGAGTCCGGAGCTACTGCGCTCCACACATTTGCGGTGATTGTACATACAAATAAAGTGAGATTCCGTTAGACGGTGCGATCTTTCTAATATTCTTCCCCGGAAAAATGGCTATGTGAACAGAGAAAATGACATATTTTCGGACTTCAACAGCTTAAAATGCTGGTCAGAGGTTCACAGTTCTGGTGGCTGGTTGATAGCACGTGGGTGAGGTCCAATGAGTATGTAGACAAAATATTTTCTTGATCTGATGGTAAAATGGTAGGATTTACCAAATACTCTATACCAAATAAGTGTCATGGCAAGCAACACCACGAGTACAATAATACAATCAATCTGAATCGTTATTTTTCGTACAGGAATAAACAAACGTTAGCATATGTAAATAACGATAATTATTATGAAACACCCCCTGTTGTATGTTCTGACAATTGGCAACAAGCATGCCCTTCGATTGTACGACTTCACGTAAGCCATTCCTGTCATAACTCTACTGACCTAATCTTTGGCCACACAGCACGCGGTATCCTAGCAACAGCAGATCTCAGCAAATATTGAGGTCGTGGTCTATCCGTGCCCAACCTCTAAACTATCGGCAGACACGCCCAGTAGCTTCGGTAACATAACCGAATCAACCCTCGGGCAAAAACTGCTCGGCTGAGGCATCGAACCGCGCACATTCACACCGGTGTTCAACGGCTAGGTAAGGTGGGAGGCACGCCACAATTTTCACATGTTTGGATATATTGGGATTGTATAAAAACATAGAATATTGATAAACTTCTACAATCTTCTTGTTGACGTCTTGTCGCGCATACAAAAACACATATTACGTACGTCCAGTTATTTGAATGCGTTGGCATACGGTATTCACAAATCACATTCATTCATGTGATTTGTGAGTCTTTTTACCAACAATCATAAATTGTGTTAAATCTGTGTCATAACGCACATGTTAACAAAATACCCGGATATATAATTTACCAACAGTGGTGTCTGCATCATTACCATGGGTACGCAGTCGGGTAAATGGCGGATACTTCTGAAATAATCACAAAATGAAACCTAGCAGGAAGTGTGGTTATGTTTTGATCTTATGTATACGAATGACAGTTTGTTGGCACCATACAACCAGTTCGGGTTGAGTTCTTGCTATTTAAAGGGAAACAAAAAGGTAATTGTGTGGTCCTATACACCTAAAAACTTAACATAATCTAACCATTTGCAACTACAATCATGCGGTGATGCGTCAAATGCCCCTATTTTCTCGCTCGACATCTATACGTAAGGAATAGGCTAGCTCATAATTAATTCTGTTGATTTCTCTTCGATTCAGAGTTACACTTTTCCAACTGTTGTAATGCCGTGCAGGGCACCATGCTGCACCATGCTGCCCCATGCGGACCTTTTAGTACTTACAGCGCCAAAACAAATTCGACGACGAAAACTGAAGTAATAATCTCTTGGCGACTGGCGAATTTAAAAGAGTGGGCATTGGTGACAGCTTTCTATCAAAATTTCTTGACACCTATTTTGTTTATGTTTTCACCAAGTCATATAAACCAAGTAATTTTTTATACTAAGATGCACTGTTTGTAAATATTTTTAAACTGTTGTAGTAATTATTTATTCGCCACGAAAATTAAAATATGATAATTATTATATATAACGAAGTTTCTAAATGTTATTTATCCAGACAAATATAATGTAATTGATATATAATTTATTATACATAATATATATATATATATATAATGTATATATATATAATATATATATATATATATTTTTTTTTTTTTATATATATTATATATATATATATAATATATATATTATATATATTATATATATATATATATATATCCATTACATTATATTTGTCTGGATAAATAAAATTTAGAAACATCGTTATATATAATAATTATCATATTTTCATTTTCGTGGCGAATAAATAATTACTGCAACAATTTAAACATATTTACAAACAGTGCATCTTAGTATAAAAATTACTTGGTTTATATGACTTGGTGAAAACATAAACAAACTAAGTGTCAAGAAATTGTACAGTAATGTATACTGTAATTATATATATGAAAATAAGCACGGAGTCCAAGCTGGCCTGCGTAATCATCGAAAATGGGCGGAATCTGTTCCAAATGTGTTGGTTCGTTTTTAAAAAGCGCTCACGCCGATCTATCACACGCGAGATGTCGGCAGCAGGAGGTGAGGTCAGATAAATACAGCGCGAGATAGACTTGCCGAGCGAGGCGCATTCCCTGCTTTTGATAACGCCGCTGCTTACTTATGGTTGTGTAAACGGAGGCGAATGTTTGCCAGTCCAAGACAGCGGGCGAGGAAATACAGTTCGTAGTTGACTTACAACATGTTCAGAACATTTATAATATTATGTACATCTTATTGAAAGATAGATATTGAAAGATAACATGAAAGGTGCGTGTGTGTGCGTGCGTGCGCGTGCGTGCGCGTGCGTGCGTGCGTGCGTGCGTGCGGGGGTGCGTGTGTATGATCGGGTGCGTGTCCCCAGACATTTACAAAATAGTTAACGTGTTGCTAACAACAACAAACTTTTGTTTGTTTTTTGCATAACAATGCAATGTTGTGGTCCTTTTTACTAAACGACGAACCGAAATTCTAATGATGCACATGACATTGAGATTATGAAGCTACACTTATTGCTGCTATAACATTCATTGTCTAGAATGGAACAAGCAATATACCTCACACTGCCTCGCGAATGGCAAACAATATAGCTACCGCAACGACAACACTTGCCAGCAGGGCTTCCTAAAGTATGAACTGGGAACATCCTGACCAACTTCCCTTGCGCATTCCGTCCCAACACATGATATATAGAAACAACAGCCGGCAAGAATACTTTCTGACGACTCCCGAATCTGGGACGGGCCAATGGATGCGCCGAGCACGCAGTCCTCGGCGATCGGTGTTGGACGTACGAAACACTCTCCCATTCAAATCACTGAAGTTCGAAATACTCTTCAGTGTATTTTTAATCTCAACTAGTTCAACTAGTTTAAATTTTAGATAGGTCGGTATTAGCTGGAATTAAATATCATGATATTATATTGATTGCATGAAAGTAGATATATTTTATGACTAAAACCATTAGTTGTTAACGTGGGTACTGTAGTATGTTGCACCTAAGTAGACAATAGTTTACAGTGTTTCGTGGTGAACCTAGTTTTAAAACACTATTATAGTGTTGAACTTACTACAGCAACAGCTACTTGTGGCACCAACATAACGACCTCAGGAGATATAATCATTGACGTTTGTCAGATTAGCAACACACTAATGCGTCTTATGCAAGTGTATGAGAACAAACTGAACAGTTCGTCCTTTTCACTGAAACACAAATGGCATATTCATCCAAATTAACCTTTTAGCAGCCACTCAACCTATCAACCAAATAGGAAGCAGACATTTGTATTAAGCAGCTACCCTTATTATCGAACTGATGCGGGACTGCGAAAGACTGTATCTAGAAATGGCGACAATGCGTATGCGTATGAATACGTTTTGTTCCGGTTGAAAAAAGTGATAGTTTTATTTAACAAGCCGCTCTTATTCACGGTCGTTTATGTAAATATGTAAACCTAACCCGTTTCTAGATATTTCACGCCTAGCCAGAATGTTTCAATCCACTACGTCGCGGTTTGTCTACGTCGTAATAAAAATTACGCGTTTAACATCAGTCAAGCTTTGCCTTTGCCAACAATGTTGACAAGGGTAATATGCGAATTACATTAACAAGGCGAAATGACATCTGCACAAACAAACATTCCCGCATACCTTGCCTTGTGCTTTTGCCATAAAGAAAAACGTTTGGGGTCAGAATTTCAACAAAACACATGACAAAATGTCCGAACGCTCCATGTGTTTGGCATCCATTTTTGGTGGCTTGACGGACCTTTTTGTTAGGCAACAGATCGCGTAAAGGGTGGGTCAATTACACTGTACACAAGTGAAGCTAACACTGTGACGTCATGACGCTTCTAACGTTACTGGAGCGAGAAGACATCGAAACCTTTCGGCATTATAGGGCCTATAGTACGTGCAAGTATTTTGTCTTGAATTTCCAATCCGGAGCAACTTATGAAGTGTCAGTGAACAAGAGGTATTTCGAGCATTTGTAAGTCGATAACTTCGTTCTCCTAATCTGAAACCTAGGTGGGTGGCCTCGTCTTGCTGTTTTCATGAAGGGTTACGCGGCGGCCTCCGATGTGCCAAATCGTTGCCTCGTTTTACTGGCGAACGTCGATGTTTGAAGCCAACTTCGTCTTCCGAATGTTCGCCTTACTACTGGGCAAATACCTTCCACATTGTCTCATCCCTAGTACATCATTGCGCCATCTAGAATCCTGTCTTATTTGTCTTCTTTGCCACGCATTGATTGACACTAAATATGGTCCATCGGACATCCCCTCAATTTACATAGTGTTGTTGTGATATTATGACGTCATTAACGTTTGCAGGCCCAGCTTACTATGTGTTTCAAATCAAATGTGTTTAAATGCCACCAATGCTGTATCGAAATCATAACAGACCTCAGGTATTTTTCATCAGAATAAAGACTCAGTAATGTATCTATTTTGATCCGTATTTTGTCTGAACTTTTTCAAATATTGGACCCTTCTGGGAACGCTGCGTTTAGACTGTCAATAAATAATGTAAAATAATAAAATAATAAGTCGTCGAAACATGCCCAACAATATAAATCAATAGTTCTCTGTCCTCACGGACACAAAGGCTTTGACTAGAACTGTGACGTGATTATTTTTCGGGTCGCGTTTAAACCAAGGCGCTCTGTCTCTCATTGTGTTATTGTAATGCTCGAAATACTAGAATACATGTCAGAAGGTATTACTATACTGTTATAAAATGCTTTAATAAGCCCAAAACAGTATTGGCAATTTTAATGTTGTGCTCGCGAAACGAGCACAAACCATTCTAATTACAAAGAGACAGGCGATGTTAGCTGCAACTTAACATAGGGTATATTTCGTTCTGAGTTCCTGAATTTGGTTAGAATTGCGGTTTAGATTCCGCAATCAAGACCAAGGCATAAGCGAACTCATTCAGCGCGCTTCATGCCCATAACGACCACAGACTGGAACGGAACAGATATTGTCGTTTTAATAAGCAGCTTTCTATTATGCAACAATGATGCGTTGAGCATGTGACCACAGGAGGTCGAACAAGGCAGCCGGTATAAGATTACCTCGAGGTGCGTGTTGCAAGACTCTCAGACTAAGAAAGAGTGGCGGCCTCGATGCATAGCATGTGTCTGCTCTACTTGATAATTACGTTTACCGACAGTTGGAAATAAGTGAGGTAATTTCACAAGTATAAAGGTATGTTCTAAAATGGAGCAGTACAATGTTCTTAGGATTGCTCAACGTGCCTAACACATCACACCATTCAATGTTACCACCGGGTCGCCTCGGAAGTATTTAACCACACTGTATTTACTGCACGAAAACTTTTTGATCGTATCATATATTTACCATTGTCTGTAGCGAGGCACATATACATCCGAATGAATTAAGGCAACGTGGAGAGAACAAATTGCCTACGCTTCCACATGGCAGCAAGGGGATTCGAAACCGTGTTCCCTCGATTAAGAGGTCGATGTTCTCCCAATTACGCTATCGCGCCCGACGTAATGCCTATAGTATGTCGCAAGTGTCATTTCCGTCGAGATTATGGTTAAAAACATGCATTATACATCTACCAGACTGGCTGCTATGTGTGATTTTGCATGTACAATAACTACAAACAATCAGTGACGTTGACTTATCGGTGACGTCACCACCACTGTTGTCATGCCGCGAGCACTAAAACGAGGTTGGTTAGAGTTACAGCTTCCGGTCTGACCACCAAGTGAAGACGCGACCAACGTGAAAATTGTCTTATCTTATGTGCCTTTATGCTCGAACGGAAATTAGGATAATTACTAATGACTCCGCAACTATAGATGACATACTCATTATATCATTAGAGTATACGTGACGGCCTCACATTATCTGGACTCCTTTGTTGTAAACTGACGCACACTGTGCATATATGTACTAACTATTTATTTGGCATCAACCAGTTCTGCAAGGGAAGGGAACATTTATACTGTCGGGGATTCGATTGAATTTGCGTCAATTTGCATAGCACGGGACCACGGTTGACACAATAATGCAACCTTATCTCTGTTGATTCGATATGCGATAATTACCCATAATGTACCGTTTTTCAAGGAAGCTTTTACGCTATGTGCTCGGGTCTCGTGCCAAGCGACATACATTTGTCAACAAGATAAACAAATAGTGTATAGGTTTTATTAGTAATGGGGCAACATAATTGGAAAAGGTAGTACGTGGCATGGCGGTAGTTCGGAATGTTAAAACAACTCGCGAATCGAATCTGTTTTCTATCAAACGTGTAAATAAAACACCGAATTCGACACACATAACTTTAAAACACGATGTTTACCCGAAGCGGAACTGAGGTGTGTCAACTCGAAACTAACCAGTGATATCACGTGTTGTTTACGCGTCAATGGTGGCCAGTGCCAACAACCCATCCTAATGGTCCTGAACCACTTAACATGGTCCAAACAACGACCGTGCCGGGAATGTTGATGTCTATCCCCAACTGCAAAGTTTACTGGGGCACAAGGCTACATTGGTACGTCAGTTAACATCTCCGTTGTTATTAACACATCCCGAAGAACAACCAAAATAGACATACACGTGGACCTGTTGACTGGAGTCGATATGTGCGTGGAATTAGCCTCTATTAAACGACAACAACAAGCAATCGTCTTGTTTAACATGGTGTCTATGTAATACGATTGCTCTCTAGCCAGACCGAACGCCAAAAACGTGCCGTGTCAAATTACCGCGTATTCGTGAACTTTCAATATTTGGGCACGATCCCAACACGTATCTTTAGACAAGACCCTTGTATCCAGGTAACTGTAGACTGCTGCGGGCGCCACCGCATAACGAATCTTTCCGATATGTTCTGTCTATTGCGTCAATTTATAGACAGCAATATTTATCACAGAAAGGAAATGGCGCACCCTCGGGTGTCAACACATAGCTATGCATGTTAATACATAGTGATGCTCAGGTGTTGCTATCTTTACTATTGTTGAGTCATTTTCATCAATAAAAATGGAAAGACGACAATGTGTCTTGAAAGTCGCCGTTGGTCGAACATGCCTTTGGTGCATATGTATCGCATTGCCTTTCAATCGTCTGCCAGTTCCTCTCGTTTCATTAATACCTCAATTTGTCAAGATAAACAACAACACACAGAATAGGAAATTAGTCTGTGAAAACAGGACATGCACATTAGACGAGCATCAACCGTTTATTCTCATCCTGACACATTAGTAGAGCTGCAGAACAACACAATTACACGCCCTATTGTTATCATTGATACTATCGTCAATATAGGTATATCCCATGGCAATTGCACTGTTTACAGTGATGTTGATAACGCTAAACGAGACGAAATTGCTAGACCATTCGGTCCAGTGCACTCGTAACCAGCACGTAGTTTGCGTGCAGGGAGAATAACGGCATTATAACAGCGGTGTCAGCAACGCACCTACTTATCCGGGATACGGCCAGGGCCGCCCCGTAAACTACGTACCTAAATAAGCTTCCTCAGTGAACTTCCCTTCGGCCCAAGGAGTGCGTATACCGGGCAGTGACCGTGAGATCTACGTGGTTTACGGCGGACTCATCCGTTTGTCACCTAGTCCTCGCAGACGTCACGCAGGGCCGTAGTTACCGCGAACACTCACTCGCAAGTTTGTTCCCGGATATGCAAAACAACGAACGGCACAACGATATCCGTGAAGTGATGCCACAGCCGCCGTGCCGAGAACCCTGTTTGTGATAAGTCTCCCAGCAGCTGGGTGGCCACGTGACCGCCAGACGTGCGCCTATTGGCCGACGCCAGCCGCGTTTGACGTAATGTACTATTTCTGGCGAGAGCGCAGTCGTTTTCGGACCGCTGGTGCTCTTCTTGTGGGTAACTCGGTAACGCAAACGTCCCGTTATCTGGCGCGACTGACTTGAGAGTGCTAGGGCGAGGCCGCCGCGTCAACTGCACCCGAGGCGCTGGGCCCGATGGGCAAGCAGAGGCGGCGGAGTAAACCTGAACGGTTTCTAATCTAGAATCCCCGACTCCCCCTAGCGGTCAAACGCTCTCGTACTAGCTGTATCTGTGTGTCCGTCTGTCTGTGAGTGTATCTGTCTGTATGTTTGTGTGTCTGTCTGTCAGTCAGTCAGTTAGTCTGTCTGTCTGTCTGTCTGGCTGGCTGGCTGGCTGGCTGGCTGGCTGGCTGGCTGTTTGCAAGTTTGTTCTGCTGTTCCTTCCAGATGCACGTCTATGTATACATGTATGTTTGTAATCTTGCATGTGTGCATGTCTCTCACTTTCGAAAAATAACACCAGTAGCGCCTCTTGTATGACAGCATCATAATTGTAACAGTAAGGCTATTTAAACTTTCGCAGTTTACCATATCAAATTATCAAATTGAATATTCTTTCCACGACATTGCCTGAAGCTTGCACTCTTTTATGAAACTATATGCACATTTAACATGAAAATCAACAAATTTAACTTGTTTCACGGTGGGTTAATTGAATTGAGAGTTGAGGTTTAAGTGTGATCAATTGTTATGTATTATTAATTCTTTATTATTATTATTATTATTGTTATTCTTCTCTTCTTCTTCTTCTTATTATTATTATTGGTGTTTATCTTATTGTTTATAGATCATCAAATGGTGTCACCGCCACCTGCTCAGTCGGGTGTGGTTTTCTTAATTTGGACGTGCGCGTACAATATTGCATTGAAGAAATAATTGACTTATATATCACGTGACCTGTTGCAAAGGTCCCCTGTCGCGCTTACATTTATCTGGGCGTTAAATAATATCCGGGTGACGTTTCTGCGCGTGCGCGTATCTAGGGGAGTGTATTTAGCACCAGCTAGGACTGTCGCGTTTTCATTTATCCGGGCGTTATGTATGTTTATATGTATATATATGTATATTTACATATACATGTATATATATATATATATATATATACATGCATTATAAAATGTTTGCTTCCCACAGACATAAAAAAATTATGTCGTATAAAAGTTTCTTCTCCACTCACACGTCACGTGACTTACTCTTATACTTGGTCCCAAATCTGAAACAGCAAATTATAATTATGTATTCTAACTATAACGCTCGTATTACGAGAACAAACGAAACATATTTAAGTACTGGATATTATATATCACTGTGTGATCTACTGGTGCCAAATATGATGCCATATATATGCATATATTTTGTCTTGTTAAACATAAACATCACCCGGATAAAATTTAACGCCCGGGTAAATGTAAGTGCGACACCGCCAAGCCATCAAAATGGATGCCGAACATGTGGTGTTTAGGCGTTCCGGCGTATATTTAGGTGACATTCTGGCCCACGGAGATTTTCTTTATGACAAAAACATGAGGTATTTTTTTGTAAAGTGACAACTGTATGCGGGGATGTTTTATGTAGGAGATGTTATGCCGCAATAGTAATGTAATTTACATATATAACCGTTATCAACATCGTTAGCAAAGACCAAACTTGACAGAGGTCTTGCGCATAATTGTGATTGTGACGTAAGTAAACCGCGACGTAGCGGATCCGTCAAGTGTGGTTTCGGGCGATAGTGCGTAGACATAGTATTTGCTACGAAGCACTTAAATATCGAGTTTCCTGATTACTGTTATTATATAATTGAAATGTGATTGATAGGACAACATGTTTTACTGATGTTATAATGCAATGTTGTTATTTGCTCGACTCGGAGAATAAAGAGAAGTACAGCGCTATTACAAAGATTTTGATCTACTATGTCCAGACCGCTACTGTTCTTCCAATCGAATCCAATGCTAACATTGAGAAATGCAATTACACGTAACAGTGAAGAAACTACGATGCTGTTTAAATTAAATAGGCACACTTTGATGTGTGTTTTGTTACCGGCCTGTAGGTGAAGTATGGCATAATCCTACAAATGCTTTTACGTAATGCAATCGCCCCAAAACCGACGTGTAGCGCGTGTCTCTTTGTACACGGGATGTAGTCCCATCACTGACGCGAATTGTTTCTGGGACTCTCTTCCAGCTGAACTGCAAATGCAACGAGACGTTTTAGGAGCGACTTGAAGCCTTTCTTTTTGAACAACAGTTTTCGCAATTTTCTTTTATGTTTACTTATCTTATGATATTTAAAACATTATATTCACCGGCGTAATGTACTTAGACTATAGACTCCCGATTCTTTTTAGAGATATGACATTATGGTGTCTAAAGAAATTGTAATTGATTTGGATTTTGTTATAAATCCTCGTTCATAACTTACGAATAAAGAGCTAAGGATGAGATTGAGAGGATCCCCACATCGAAGATTTTTGCACCCTGGCAAAATAGTCTATGAACAAGGACATGGGCATATTTGTAGACTACGACACTTACTGTGTGGACAGTCTTGCATTTATAATTGCCATTTGGCAGCATATGCGCGTTTCGGTGATGGGAAGACCCTGTGTACGATATAATTGTAATATGGCTTGTTTGGTCAACACGTAAATGGGAACATCTTCATGTTCATTGTCTCGAGAGAAAAAAAACAATGATAGGATTTTATGTAAAGAGATGCCTGCCTGCCTTTCTGAGACTGAAGGTTTAAACCACTGTGCAGCCTAAATGGTTAATGTTATGTCATTAATCCTGAAGTAAAATAATGACCTGTCTCCTACCGCCATGATGAATGTAACCGGAAGTTCTTCCCAGAAAAGAGTTCCTCAAACAATCCGTTAGAACAATGACTAACATGGATGATTACAACTTTTAACTATATCTCCTCAACATGGGCATGGATTACCACAACACTAAGTATTAACACAGCTACAGGGCGCCACCGGCTGTTCCACAATTAAGACCAAACGAGGGAATAATGAAGCCTTAAACTCATTGAGCGAACTTTCTGCTACTAGCTAAAACTCATGGGAACGAAACAGGTCATTTTAACCAGCAGGAACATGCTATGGCAATAAAGATAACGTAGAAAATATATTACTATTGTTATTTTTTGCAAAACTATAATTTTAGTACGTCTACACATTCTAACATCTTTCGTTGTTTCCTTTATACAGGCGCTCGCACAAAACGCTGCATTACATTTAAACCAAACTTCATCTTGATCAAAAAAGACACCGTATAAAGGGGAAGCGCCTTTATATTAATTTACTTCTCATTTCAGTTTCTGTTTCTTAAATAAACTGGCCAGTCACTGGTCAGTCACTAGTCAGCCACTGGTCAGCCACGAGCATGGACATCGCTGAGTCAACGCACGTTTGGTCACCGTCACTGCGAATCCATTAGTGTAATTGGATCAATGTGTTGTAATTACGCCGATTACTTACGCACCGTCTGTGTAATCATGATTAGATATACTGCCAAATAAACGAGTCACATAGATGGGATAATCAACATTTATGATCTACTTAGATATTCAGAAAACTGTCAACAAAGCGCCACATCAAAGGTTTCTAAATAAGTAAAAGCTCTATGACATTGTTGGAAACAGGAGACAAAGAGGAGATCCAACAGAAGACAAGCAGTATCACAGGTGAAGGAACAGCGATTACGCAAATTTACACCATGCAGTGAAGGCGTTAATGCGGCTTTCAGGGTCAAATGTGTCACATACATGCGGACACGAAGAAGTGATACACAACCAAGTACCTTTCCAATTTTCCAATTATTTGTTTAATAAATGTATGCCGGTGAAACGAGCCGAGAGTAGTTTCGTACCAGAAGTAGGCGCCCACTAGGAGCTAGCCCGCTAGAAACGTTGCTTCGCATGTGATTTTTCTTAGTAATTATACGTTTGATGTGTTAATTGTTAGAACAGATAGTACAGACATACTTGTATTAACTTGTGAAATTATTTGAACGAAAAAAAAAAAATAATAAGAAGACGACACAGAAACTAAAACGGACTACTTCTGGTAAGGTAGCACGTGTCGTGGTCCAAGGCTAGATCAAGGTGTTCAGTGCATTGCGCGCGCATGCGCAGTATACACCGGCTTACTTCCGGCTACCGACTATTCTCGGCCCATTACAGCGGCTCTCGATTTACCTTGGTTACGGGATTGTGACCGTATATTTGTTACGTCACGGATCGTGTTGTGCCAGTGCCATAGCTACATCTGGAATAACATGTCAGAAAATATAATGTATAGTAATATAATATGCTAGTCTAATTAAATGTGCGGCTACTTATACAGCCAGACAAATTTCTTATGATGGACCAGGATGGCAGTAACGAAGACGGTATTGTAGGCAGACATCCTGGCAGGAACTACGTCGGAGACATTGCAAGCAAAGCATAGCATTGGGGAGTGTTTACAAACGGCACGATCTCCCGGTTGCGCCACGCGAAAGGTTCGATTATCCAACAGTCGAACCGATCGCGTGGCGCGACCAGTATCGGGAAGGGAGTCGAGATCGGGGCGCATGCAAGCATCATCATCATCAGAAAGCGTGGCCTCCGAATGAACCTAGAAATTACGTGGGTGATATAGATCGGACAACATCACGTTGATCTAAAGTAATTATCGATGAAAACAATATTAATGATTTATGTTGACAGTTTAGTCACATTAATGTAAGACCTACTCGGGAATCAGTGCGTAAAGACGGAGAAATTAGCAACAGGGAACTAGAGAAAAGTAATCAAGTAGTACGGAGAAAGGCGAACACTCTAGAACGTTTTCAACCTGTATTCAACACATTCAGTACCCATATTCAAAGTTGATCTTTTTATCATAAAATCTTGATCGTTTGTGAAAAAAACAATCATGTTATTACATTTCTTTCAACTGTATTAGTAGGTATGTATGTGTTACTCAGGAGTACGTTCAAATGCGATACTATAAAACAATGTCAACCTTATTATTACAAGATTATCTTGAACCTATATTAAAAGCACTCGTGAGTGTTTTGAACACAGGTTTAACACACTACGGTAGTGTTTTGGATCTCCTACACCGACCTGTCTGTACAGGCTAACTAATGTTGGACCGCGCTTGTCCTAAATATCGCCCTACGTGATGTGTCCTGTGATCCGAGAAGGTGCTAATGCGTGGGCATAAACAAGTGCTCGATGTAAGTGGAGAATTGCCCGCGAGACGATGACGCTCGCAGTAGCAGCAAACTGTAGTAGTTATTGCGTTCTTTTTGCAATATAGTCCGATGGCTTGGGGACAAGTTTTGATGAAAATCGTGCTACAACTTCTAACGTACCCAAATTTGCATACATGTTGCTTCGGTTCTTAAACACTTTCTAGATGGGGCTGGTTAGGTGTGCTAAGTCATGGCCAGGTGAAGGTCATCATAACAACGTGTACTTTGGTAGATAACTACATTGAAGACCATTTTGTGGACATGAAACTTAATTTACCACTGAAAAGCTTCAAAACAAGTTTTCTCTGTAAAAAAAAATGTACAAAGTCAAAGATGGCTGCTAGGTCGCCATTTTGAGATTTGTCACTACTGCTATGACCCGCACTCGACGTTCTCAGGGATTAACAGAACAAGTATGTTGTATACTGTATTGTCTGGGAGGATAAATGCTTGGCAATGAGTCACAACCGGTAACCAATCAGTAATTACATTACATCAACCGATAATGTATAAAGCAACCGGTAATGTAACAACTATTATGGGAATGACACTGAAGTAGATGACGATGGTACTGACCATAAGAGGAGGAGGAGATTAACTGAGGATAACTAGAACGACGAGGGTGACAACGACACCATCACCCTCATCATCATCCTTCTACGTCAGCGGAAATGTGTCCGCGTGTCAAATTTGGCCGACGGGCCAAAGTTTGCGGAGCACTGTCATCCTGGTTTCGTTGTATAAGGGCCAGATTTAGGCCCAGTGATGTTGTATTGTTGTTGTGTTGATGTCCGCTACTGTTTCTTATCAGCAGTTCCCTCCCTCCACATTTCGTCATCTTCCGGTGTGGAGCGCGGCCGTGGTGCAGTGAGTAGAGCTTCGGACTCTCGGTCGAGAGAACCCGGGTTCAAACCCTATGCTGCGGTGTCGAACCTTTGGCAAGTTACCGTTCATTACATGTTGCTACAGTTCACTCAGCTGTACGAATGAGTACCTGGCTGTAGGCAATGGTGGATATTTGTCTACGAACAGTCTCCGCGCGTTAATTGCAGCGTAGCTGGATGTTTCCCAGAGAAGTCGAGATGGTGTTCGATTTCGCTATGTTTTAATAAAATAGTTCTTTTTCGAAATGTAATTAAATAATTGTATTGTAGTGAAAAACAGTTGCCACACATGCATCAACATACAACATGTCTACATAGTTATGTTGGCTGGGAACACGGTTCTTGCGTGTGTCATGTAACCTTGCAATTCGGAGGATCTTAAAACTTAATTAAACTGTCGTTCGCCACTTCTTCGAAAGGTCACTAGCAAGCGATGATCTATACATAACGTCAACACTATTACTTCGGTCGTAACAACAACATAACTGTATACGATAGAATATAAGGCATGCGTGTGGAATAGAGAAAACAACATAATGTGCGTTCTGTTCCAGCTGATTGGGTCGGTGTTGATATAGCAACGACAGCGGGAACTATCATTCCCGCTGTTGACGTCCACGCTCCAATAGTCTAATTGTGTTCGACCTCTGGATTGAGATGCTGATTCTAGCCAAGGTCGATTTAGTTTTGAAACAATGCAAGTAATTTTTTTAGTAGAAAATAGGTGAGTTGAGGTTATAACTAGTATCTTGTAATTTACTTGGTATCGCATGGATACATTTAATTGGTTAATGTTCACGTTTTGCCGCCATCATAATTATCTAACATTGCAATGGTGTCAGTGTGGTGCAGACGACATTAAGACAGGCGACGTTCCGCACTGCATTCTTCCCGCTAGTAAGAGTCCAGTATTTGGGCGCAATCGCTTAAAATTATATCTGCTTGCTGGTGCGAGCGGAAGAGCGGTTGAGAGGTGTTCCTAGAAAACAGCACGGATCGAAATTAACGCTGGGCCACCGACATGAGATAACGATTATGGACTGGAGTCTAGGGTGACTACAGCCATCCGTGTCTGATACGCCAGGGGCAATATGGTGGAAGAGATTGTAAGCCTGAATTGACAACGCTTTTAAACGAAAGTATTGATCTCAGTTACCGTTATATTGTATTCGTGTAAACACCATAATCTAACTTTCACGAAGCAGATCTCGCTGCGGTAAGTTTGAAAAACAAAACAAACAACATTTGAAAACGAGTAGGTGTCTAAGCAATAACAATATTTAACAAGATTGCCACCTAGAGAATTAACTCTAGATGGCAGGTGGACAAGGAAGCCTTTTGGCTTATCGAGAGGCCAACCCTTTTTATCTACGTGTAACCCGCCCTTCTGAGATATGTGTCGATTTTATTTTTAAACATATTCACACTATTAGCACCCACACAATCAGCATATGGTCGAATATAAGTCTCACGTATTGATTATTCCAGTTTCTTCCTGTAGGTCTTTGTTGTTCTCCTCTTGTTTCCTTCTCTGTCAGGGGTGAGGCTGGCCTCGATACCGACTAGTGTTATGCATCGTATATCGGTATACCGGTGAACCGTTTTTCTATACGATTTTGGAACCGGTTGTTTTATTTAGTCAAACCGGTATTGCATATGATATGTGTACATCGTTAAGCTAACAATGCTTAAATATTCCCCCAAAACGTAAATGTCTCTCAATATGAACCAAAATCCACGACAAGCCGCGCACGGCGCATGCCATTGCATCTAGCGGACAACAAAACACGAACGGGTTTCGAACTGTATGGATCGATACCAGTGCCTATAATTCGTCCTTCATTTTGTTTGAACGTCGTCTCTGTAAATAGATTTTTCATTTGTGAAGTTAATTATGTTTCAAGCCATCGATTCCGTGGGCGATCACGGAATTTCGCGTATACATAACGAAAAAAAATGTATACCGTACCGTACACCGTATAAAATATACGGTACGTACCGTACATACCGTACGGAGACATTCGGTACACAACTCTATTAAGCTTACTGATCCTCAATGTATGTTTACTTTTCTATTGTCTCCCCCCTGACATATATTGCACTGCTGTCTCCAACAACCACCTCCACTCCGCTTTTTGTTTATGTGAAATAGAATCAATTATTATTATTTTATTTATAACATATTTATAATGATGATGTGAAGCAATACCCTGGATTCAGTTCAACTTCAGGTATTTTGAGTAATAACAACATGTGTTTTAATGGAATTGCTTAGTCTTGACAATGACAGAAAGGTTGATGTAGGCCTACGTCGTGGCGTCAAAGCGCATTCTAATGGATTAAATTAGAAGTGAGGGATCCGTTTCACTAAGATAATCAATGGAACAATAAAGAAAATGTATCATTACACAGAATCCTTGTTAAATTTTTAAAGAACTTTTTAAAAATGCATTTATGCTGCCGCTGTATCACTGAGGACACTATTTCCGTGCGACACCGCCGATAGTGTCCCGGTGGCCCACCTGGTGGCGCGTCCTCGTTTTAACAGTTTTCAGACAAGATCACTGTTAAAGAATGAACTCGATTTTAAAGAGAAAAACCGAGCTTATGAGAGCATAAGACTGTTTATGAAAGGTGCACGAGACCATTACGTCACGCCCACCCCCCAAAGTTCCAATATGTTAAACATTATGGTGTTTCAAAAGTAAACGCCTATGGGTAGTTGGCATTTCCACTTGGTGTTGGCAGTCGGTGCATGTGCAGTGAGATTAAAGGTATATGCCAAGCCGCCTATGATCGAGTGACCTCGGCTGGGTGCTTGCATACATGAAACACTGCTACATTTTGTTTGAGTTATGTTTGCAGGATATAACCTGGAAGCTGCCCACACCATACCATTGAACCCAGCTCCAACCGGACTTATTCATAGAATCTACCAAGCAGTAATCATTGTATAGGTGTGGCTACGAGTCAACCTTTCTTAAATACCCCTGTGTACGATATAATTGTAATATGGCTTGTTTGGTCAACACGTAAATGGGAACATCTTCATGTTCATTGTCTCGTGAGAAAAAAAACAATGATAGGATTTTATGTAAAGAGATGCCTGCCTGCCTTTCTGAGACTGAAGGTTTAAACCACTATGCAGCCTAAATGGTTAATGTTATGTCATTAATCCTGAAGTAAAATAATGACCTGTCTCCTACCGCCATGATGAATGTAACCGGAAGTTCTTCCCAGAAAAGAGTTCCTCAAACAATCCGTTAGAACAATGACTAACATGGATGATTACAACTTTTAACTATATCTCCTCAACATGGGCATGGATTACCACAACACTAAGTATTAACACAGCTACAGGGCGCCACCGGCTGTTCCACAATTAAGACCAAACGAGGGAATAATGAAGCCTCAAACTCATTGAGCGAACTTTCTGCTACTAGCTAAAACTCATGGGAACGAAACAGGTCATCGTGAAGGTTTCGTGCAAGACCTTCACTAGCCGGGTACTGTGTCTTGCACTTCACTAGCCGGGTACTGTGTCTTGCATCGGCATATATTTAAACAGTACAAAACACCGGCTTCATTTACGTATTTTCTAACAATGTCTACACGAATGCACGTATGCATATATAAATGTATACGTATATTAATAAAAGCGTGCTTGAAAACTTGCAGTTTTACATTCGTGCACTCGTGCTTATCAGCCCTATGTAGCGTTCCGTAGTAGTTGGAATGTCACTATTTTGTCAACATCGTATACTATATTGTAATCATCATAACTGTAAGCTAAATTGTTTTACTTTAATCTGTTTTACAAAGAACATACATTGTGTTACATCTAATATGGTAGTATTTACGTTACTCAGATCAGGGAGGGAGGGAGGGAGGGAGGGAGGGAGGGAGGGAGGGAGGGAGGGAGGGAGGGAGGGAGGGAGGGAGGGAGGGAGGGAGGGAGGGAGGGAGGGAGGGAGGGAGGTGCGCGTAAATGGAAGTGGGCGAGTTCATATTCACTTTAGCGTAAACGTCTCACCCTGGAACTGTTACTGATATGACTTTTTGTACCTTGCTGTATGTACACATTGCCTGGCTCCACGGCCTACCAGATGAAGTTTATCGTAATCAGCCAGAAGCTATGTACACGCGCAGCGGCACATCCATAATTTACGTTGAGCAGACGAAGTGGAATAACGACCTCTCTACATGTGTGTTACTGTCTCGCGAACAGTCTGCTGTTAAGTACATCGCTTCGTCGCCACCCACAAGCACTCGAAGTGCAGGGCATATACACCGTACATCTTCTCGAATGCGTCTCCGTTATCGTATAAAAAAATGGGTTGTTCCACAAGTGGATGGTATGCACGAGGTTTATCTGGCGTGGGTGCTGTATGTGTCGCTGTTGGCCCTCTACGGTTTCTGCAGGTTTGGTGTACGGAAATAACAGCATATACGCGGCCACAGCACGGTTTGTCAGTAAAGCTGGCAGTCAGTCCAGTGTGTGTTGTTCGGTCGGGCAAATGGTACACTGATGCATACAAAATACATTCAATATACTTATTGTACAACAGTGTATTGGTCGGTGAGCTGCCTGGCATTAATTCTCCGACCGTCCATGTTATTTCATCTAAGACAGGGTATGAGAAGATTGATTACACTCTGTTTCCACTCTGCAATATGTCTGTGAAAATAGGATTGCGTTTGAACATAAAAAATTAGGAGACGCATTGTAACAAAGCGACATATGGCGTGCACCAATAGAAATGAAATGAGTGAACTCGTTTGACACCAGCTAACCACTGTCAGTAACTACAGTGTCCGGGATTCTCATCCTAGCAAAGTGAGCTTTGTGATTACTGCCTTGGAGCCAGTGGTTGGTAGGTAATCTATTTCCCAGAAGTTCGATATATAGTCAGTGGTGACTAAGTAGTCCTTTCCTTGGTAAGAGAACAGGTCGACACCGACCTTCTGCCATGGACGGTCCGGCACATCATGGCTCATCAGAGTTTCCTTAGTCTGAGAACGTTCGAACTCACGACAGGCTTCACACGTTTGGATGTACTCTTTGATTTCTGCATTCATGCCAGGCCAGTACACCAACTCCCTTGCTCTTCTTAGGCATCATTCAATGCCAACGTGACCTAGGTGAACATCCTTCTTAATTTGTGATCTCATGGATTGTGGAATCACAAGTCTTTTGACGCGGAACACCAACCCATCAGTGACGGCCAACTCTTCTCTGAAGTGGTAATTAGACTCAGCAGGTGACGGCATATCTGGTTTCTCGGGCCAACCATGTTGTAGGACAGTTGTCAGCACTTGTAGATTGGCACATTGCTCGGTGGCATTACGAATGTCCTGGACATCTTCTCTCATGGGCAAATAGTTTACAGCGTGGATAGCTTCGAACTCAGTGGTCGGTTATTCCTGTCCAGCTGACAGGAAGGCCCGTGACAGGGTGTCTGCGAGATACATTTTCTTGCCCTCCAGATACTTTTGTTGTATATGAACCATGATGTATATGATGTTCTGAAAATCAGGGGGGGAGTGTTGTATAGAAGTGCAGTGTGGCTTAGAAGTGCAGTGTATTTCGGGCGTGTCCTTTATTGCTCAGTACCGCCGGAATAGCTTGTAGCGTCAAAGTAACATAAAACAACTCACTGGTGAAGAGAGAGAACGTTTTAATTGCAGCACTCACACACACGTCGCTTTTCGTCTGACTGCCCCCAACAAGCCAGTGTTCCACATACCGGTCAACCTCGCATAATGTCATTGCATAACAACGCGGCATTGTGCCAACGTCGCCGCCGACGACGACCGCCGAGCAATAAAGGACACGCCCAAAATACACTGCACTTCTAAGCCACACTGCATTTCTAAACAACACTCCCCCCTGATTTTCAGAACTTTACATCGTTGTCTTACGCAAGTGCACGTAGGAGCATGCAGTGTAGACGTTTGGGTGCTCTGTCCAGAGGTTTCTATGTTATTGCCTCAAGTGGCTTGTGGTCACTGTAGACAAGGATGGGGCGACCATAGATGAACTGAAGCCACTTCTCAAGAGCAAAAACGACGGCCAGCATCCCTTTCTGTATAATGGTATATCTGGTCTCTGTGTCAGTCAAAACACAACTAGCGTAAGCAACTGGTCTTCCTTCCTGAAGTAGTGCACATCCCAGGCCGTAGTTGCTTGCATCACACTGACTGACCAGTTGCTTACTCGCGTCAAAGTAAGTCAGAGTGGGTGCCTCAGCCAGGAGTTGTTTCAGTGTTGTGAAAGCTTTCTTCTGAGCATCTCCCCACAGCCAGGCAACATCTCGTTGTACAAGAGCAGCAATGGGTCAGCGCACATCAGTCAACTAGGGTATGTATCTCGCCAGGTAAGTTACTGTACCTCTTAGCCTCTCTACAGCTTCCCTGTCACACGGACTCTTCATCTTCAGAACAGCTTCGACTTTTGATGTGTCAGGTTCAGATTCTCCAGCCCTTCCAGTGCTTGTTGCAGGCGCTTTTGGAAAATTTCACTGCTGAATTTCAAGCCGAAAGGTAGTCGTCGCCAATGATACCGCCCAGACGGTGTTGCGAAAGTAGTTAATAGGCTAGATTCTTCATCCAGTTCGCAGTGTAGATATCCACACAGCAAATTTCTTGGAGCTCACAAGCTTCGGTAGGATGTCGTCCAGCACAGGAAGATTGTAGTGTTCACGCTTCAGGGTTAGATTGAGAGATCCTGACAGCCCCAGAACGTTTCTTGGCCAGAGACATTTGGTTCACCCAATTCGTGGGTTAGTCCACTTTGACTATGACACAAGTGTGCTCTAGTCGGTGTAGCTCATCTTTCACGGAACTGTTCACTGATTCTGGTAGGGTACGAGGTGGTCTCACAACCGGTTCAACATTTTGTTCCAGAGTGAGACTAATTTTTCCACCAGGAAGCGAGCCAAGTTTACCGTCGAACGCTTCAGGATAGTCTTCAGTGCATGGGGTTTGAGTAACTCTACAGCCGGAGACTGAAGATACAGTTTTACAGTTCTCGAAATTCATCATGATGAGCTTCATGCATTCAGCAGCTTTACGGCTGAGTAGTGATGTCAGTTCGCCTTGATCCACTATGACGCAGTCCACTTTGAACTCGTCTCCTGTAGCAGGATGTACGGTTTTACCTCGGCATTTACCGAGAGCTTCAGTCTTCACATTGTTCCACATCTTCAGAGTGATTGGTTCTGGGCGGATATTTTTCTCCTTCACATACTTCTTGGGTTGTATGCTGACAGTTGAACCACAGTCAACCTGCATCTTCACTGACTGCATGTTGCACAAAATGGGACCATCTTGTCGGGAGAGTGCGTGCACATCGGCAGTGACGCAGCTGATAATTATCACCAAAATTAGCACGGGAGCTATCTGAATCTGACCCATCCGGTACACTGTGAGCAGTCTTAGAGCACTGTGCGGAGCCTCTGAAATGGTTTCGGTCCCTGCACACATCACACGTCTTGCACCAAGCAGGGCAGAGTTCTTTCTTCATGGGGTGCGTTTTACAGCAGAATTTGCATTTTCGCTGAATAGCAGATTTTTTCTTCCACGGAATGTCGACTTGGTAGTGTAGCGTCTGTATCTGGTATCGACTCGGTTCACTGCTTCTGTTTTATTCAGAATTGTGCATTGTTCTTCAGCCTCTTGCATGCACCGGCATATGTCTACTGCTCTGGCTAGATCAAGTTTCGATTGTGAAATTAGTTTGTTGTGGATCTTGTCACTGCTTACACCGAGGGTTATCCTGTCGACAATCAACTTGTCTCGCATACATTTGCAAAACCCACAGATTTTTGCTAGATCTTTCTACAATGAGTAGTACACGTATTGTTCAAACGACTCGTTTTCCGGAAATCTTTTACTTCGCCCAAGATATGTTCGTCAAACTTTTTGATTATTTCAGCAGGCTTGACGCGTTCTTCTTCCGTCAAATCCAGACCATTGGAGACGCGTAGTGCATCTTCCCGAATACAGTGTAGAGGAAGTGCCGTCACATATATGTCTGGCTTAGTGTCGAGTCCCGACACGATTATATAGTTTTCCCACATTTGTTTTCACAACTTCCAGTTATCGACCTGATTCGTTTCCAGTTCCAATGCAGGTGGAGGCGACCCACTGGACACATTCACACGGATATTATTCTGAAACCGAGGGTCATCGACATTTGGAGCAATCACAGCAGGTGCCCCGACAGGAGCCACGCCGGCCGTTACAGCGGCATTATCGTCAGCCATAGTTCACTCTTTAACACAAATGTCACTTTTAACAGGACTGCCTTGCCATACTCAGTTACTTTCGATATCTAACCGACGCCACCATGTTACGATATTTACGCGGGCGTTTGGACTTTAGAATATACGTTTAGCATATAAAATGGAAATCTCTACAAAGTATGGGTAGTGAGGACCACAAGATTTTAGTTTTAGTACAAGATAGTTTCCTTTCTCAACATATGTTAGAAGCAACTAGAAGTGAGAATGTGTTAGACATAGTTTTGTCCTCATAGAATGAATTAGTTGACAATGTCAAGATATGTGAGCCACTGGGGAGTAGCGATCACAACCACATACATTTTACCATCAAAGTAAAATCAGAAAGGAATAGTAAAAAGCAGTATAGGAGAAATTTCCACAAAGGAAGGTATAAGGAGTGGATAGGATTCCGCCCAAACTACTATTGAAAATTGTAGAACAAATTAGCGTACCGCTTGCAACAGTTTTCAATTTGTCATTAGAAGAGGGAGTGGATCCTTTAGAATGGAAAGAAGCAAACATTATACCGTTATTGAAAATAAAGGTTCGAGAAACAAGTCAGAGAACTATAGACCAACAAGTTTAACATCAGTGATTTGCAAATTATTAGAAAGACTAATTAAAGATCACATGGTGGATTTTCTTATTAAACATAACTTCAGAAACCCATCTCAACATGGTTTTTAAAAGCGAGGTAATGCTTAACAAATATGTTATGTTTATTGGAAGATATCAATAAATGGGTAGACGAGGGATCACCAGCAGATACCACCTACTTAGATTTTCAAAAAGCTTTTGACAAAATGCCAATTCATAGATTACTGCTTAAACTAAAGGTCCATGGTATAGGAAATGGTATAATTAACTGGATAGAAAAATGGTTGCCTGACAGAAGACCACGGGTAGTAGTTGATGGGGAGGCTTCAAACTGGAAATCAGTTTTGAACTGGGTACCACAGGGATCAGTACTAGGACCTATATTATTCTTAATATATATGTACGATTTGGACGATGATATAACAAGCAAGGTGTTGAAATTTAACGTGATGGAGGTAGACAGCATTTATACGATGATCTTGACGGATAGATCAAATGGTCTGAAAAGTGGGAAATAGTATTCAATTTTGGGAAATGTAAATGCCTCCACACAATACATGGGAACGAATGTACAATATACAATGGGGGGTACAGTATTAAGTTCTACTGTAAAAGAAAAAGACTTGGTGTTAACCATTAGTGCTGATATGAAGGTTTCAGAGCAGTGCGGAATTGCAGCTTCAAAGGGAAATAAAATCCTTGCATTAATTAGACGAAATATAGCTTATAAGGAAAAAGAGAACTAATAATACCGCTGTACAAAGCAATAGTTAGGCCTCATTTAGAATATTGTATACAAGAGTGGAGGCCATTTCGTAAAAATGATATAGATGTGCTAGAAAGAGTACAGATGAGAGCGACTAATAGGATACCAAAACGGAGGGATCTTAGTTATGAAATACGCCTAAAAGAATGTGGTTTAGCAACACTAGAGACAAGGAGATTGAGAAGAGATCAGATTGAAGTGTTTAAAATATTGAAGGGTTATGAAAATATTGAGAAAGAGTTAAGAAAGATAGAAGGTCTAGAGGACATGAAGACAGAGGAGCAGTGTAGATTAGATATAAGAAAATTCAAATTTTCACAAAGGACTATAAATTAATGGAACAGATTATCTGCTGATTGTGTGGGTGCTAGTAGCGTGAATATGTTCTAAAATGAAATCGACACATACCTCAGAAGAACGGGATACACGTAAATAAAAGGGATGAACTTTGGATAAGCCAAAGGGCTTCTAAATGTCAGTTTGCATAACATGAGTTTCATTCGCAAGGTGGCGCCACTGTAACAATTAATTTCACTTTGACACGTGGTGACAACCAACTTTCCTCACATAATACGTATTGTGGAAATTATGCAAATCACCCCTTATACATTCTGCGATCTGTTTTGAACTGCCGTGACACTGCCTTGTTATAACAACAAATATGGTGACACGACAGAGGGGAACGGGATAAAGTTTGAAGCTGAGAATGTGTCACGATAGAGCTTAGTTGATCATATGGGCACGGCGTGCAAAACGGGCCCCCTGCCGAAAAAAGGCCCATGCCATTTGTACTATATACAGCTAAATGTGTGGTGGCACTGCTAAGTAACTCATAAATGGACCCTAATGAACATTGGTCGGAAGTGCGAAACGCACATTCAAAGAGGTGAGCTAAAAAGATTGTTTTTCACACTTTTCTTAAAATGTTAGCACTATTATCAAAATATCATATTTCCGTTTTGTGCAATACACACACCAGCATTTGTAAGGTTTTGTGGTATTACATTATTTTACATAGGATATTACATATTACCCAGTTATACAATGATAAGAATAATAATACAATTAGTAAACAAAACGATAACATTACAAATGCATTTTATAAATATATAACGTAAATATGAGCTGTATGGATACATATTATATTATTATATTATCAAGTAGTGTAATATATAGGTATATTGTCAAGTTGCATGTATCATCCAATCGTAATAATAAATGTCTAACCTCTACTGGAATGAGATCAATCAACGGAGTGAAAGTCGAGTAACCGAGAAAAGACACGCATCAGCACGCTCAGGCCATACAAACGTCAACTTCGATTGAGAACAAAAATGTAACACAAACACTACAACGCGAAAGGAGCATCAAACCAACACGAGTGGAACTACACGGGAAAGGAATAGGTCGTTCGCCATGCCACTGTAACGTAGTTTCGAAAACAAGCGAGACAACTGGATGCAGAAACAATAATGTACCAACTGTTTTCGGACTGTAAGGACGGCGAAGAAAGGATAAAATGTGACTAATATGCGCCATGGACTCTCCATGACTGGCTACGGTCTGAATATCCACAATGTGTTTGCGAAATGTGTGATGAAGGCAAAATAATACAACTGGATGTGCAGGGGCCCGTTTTTGGCGCACCTTTTTAGCAAATTAAAATTCGGGTGGTGTTCTGAAACATGCCGTAGATTAAGTAATTTTAATAGAAATACACTAAATTTTAGCGCAGACGTGGTCAAATAAGTGGAGAAGATGATTCCGTGGAGAACAATTTATTAGAATAAAAAGTGTCTTGGTGACAAATCTCGCTTAAGAGGCCCGTTTTGCACGCCGTTCTCTACATAACTATTTTGAATCTGTCCAACGTTCTGCTAGGGTTAGCCCTATATTGTACGATACTTGTCTAAAAAGTGTTCCAACTTTAAAACCCCGATTGACAAACGCACACAAACTTCGGCAAACTATTAGGGCCTAACATGCTTAGACGTCTACCGGTGTTTCGAGAATATGACCTTCATAATCTGCACCGATCATTAATCCGGCTTCATAATGCATCCGCCATATCAAAAGTTCCAATAGTGTTCGCTGAATACAGTTATTATATTGTCAAATAAATTAAATGAATTCAGCACATAATAAACACAACACGCGGCACTACAGGAGAAAGTATTGTTATTGAACATCGTGGTCTGACCTCTGACCCATGTACGTCACATTGCGAGTTTTTTTATATATTTGTGACGTGTGTCACGAACTTTTCTTCAGTTGATGGATTAAAGCACTGTTTAGCAGCTGCGCGGTACACCATCCTGTTGTGTAACACACGCAGAGCATGAAGAGAATAAAGTAATATTTCCTCAAGCGACACAACGTGTCTTCAGATGATGAGAAAAGCAAAGGTAAGTTCTTATAGCGCAGCATTCAATCCTTAGAACTGCGGCAAAGCGCTTTACACTTTACGCCCTGACATACCTGTTCAAACGAACACCATCTTAACTTCTCTGGGATGCATTCAGCCACGTACCAATTAAAGCGTGAAGACTGTTGCTAGACACATATCAACCACTGTGTATATATTATAGCCAGTTACCCATTCATACAGCAGCATGAACTGGAACAACGTAGAATGAATTAATTTGCACAAGGTTTGAAGCGGTAGTGTAGGATTATAATCAGGGTTCTCTCGATTGGGAAGACAATGTCCTTGCACAATGTCCAAGACACTAGACTGAATACAATTAATTTTAATACATGTTTACATGTTTCGAAACGTGGGCAATTTCGTTCACCTCACGTTGCCCGTGTCTTTCGGAAGAGACTCTAGAAGCCAGTGCTCCCTTCCACCTGGTCTGTATATGAGAAGTAAAAGATCCCTCACAGGAGGTAAATGTGTAACCTGTCGTGGACTCACACAGAGTGGTGGTCTCTGTCTCTAACTCATTGTATGTTGCTCCTGGCGGCCGCAGATGCTTCCCGGTCGGACGAGTGAGATGTATACGTTCGGCAAGTCATCAAGATAAACTAGTCGTGCTTCTCAACCTGAAATATTGTATTCAAAGAATAGTGTCTCTGTTTACGACAGTTTTATCGAAGGTTATGTTATGTGATAAGTATCCGGTAGGCAGATCGCTACACTATAGCTGACGACATCGTCACATTTCTTTTAGCAATGCTAAAGATATCATGGCGTCACCAAATAAATAGTTAACTACAATTCGTTGCAGAAGACGAGTTTATTCCTGCTGGTGGTAGCAGTGATCGTGAATTGCGGCTACGGTAAGTAGTGTTTGCGCATTTATGCTTCCATGAATGGAAGTTTAGTCAACAAAGTTTATTCAACACTAACATAATACAGTGCCTTACAGGCACATAATATGGTGTGTTGCTGCAGCTGCTACTGCTGCTACTGCTACTACTGCTGCTACTACTGCTGCTGCTGCTGCTGCTATTACTACTGCTGCTAAAGGGATATAGTCGAAGACATCTAAATATTCCTGCTATAGGACCTGCATGTCGGGCACCAGACGAGTAACCTATAACCCCTCGCATTGTGTACACAACGTAAAATGTAGTTAGCAAAAATCGTATAGAAACAAAGCGCACGCTGTGACTACTTCGGGAAGCCGGCTCCTACATCATGGTCGAGGTTAGACGGAAGTTGATTACTTGTTCGAAGTTACACGTGTTTTCTGCGATGCCTACGAGCTATGTAAGCCGTCCTACAGTCCACTGGGCACGTTTTATGTAACTTGCGTTAGGAAAAACTACTAAATATTTACGTCAACAAACCTGTATGAATACTTCGGGAAATCGTCTTCTGACCTTCTGCGTCTACGTGTACAATATTACAGCGCCACATGGAGGATGCGCATGTTTGACTAGTTAACATAACCAGCATAAATGGCCGTCCACTGACGGAATGTCTTGGTAGATGACAGTAGCGATAGCACTATTTAACGAATGTTAAAAAACACACAGCATCGTTACATAAAAATCATAACAGGTTCGCAGATACTCGTTGCATTTTCAAAATGATGAAGGTCGGAGAGAATGTGATGTTCACGTCATTGTCAATAAACCAATCAAATAACATGACAAACTGATTATGTGTATGCTCACAGTGTAAATATGCTATAACATAAAACGTAAGTGTTAGAAATGTAATACGGGTATGTGCTACACAATAGCAATAGGTATATAGGTGGCCTATCGATAGGGCGTTGGCTTCCTTGTCAATGAGCCATCAGGAGCGTATTGGTCCGTGTAAATAACGTCATTTAATTTTTGGTGTTTATTTTTGAAAAATAACAACTAATAAAGCAAACAATATCTCTCGTTTTAATTTTTCAAATTTGAAGTAAGAAAAACGGCATGTTGTGTCTTTATTTTTTAAACTTGTATTAAGAAAAACTACGTTTACTACTTTGCATTCGTGTTTAGTTGTTCTTACTTTGAATCTTACTTAAATTTGAAAACGAAAAACGAACATTGTTTGCTCTTTCATTTTTCGTTTTCAAAATTAAAACAACAAACGGTATACGCACGGACCCTTACCGCTTGGGATGGCTACATTTTGTTACAGGTAATGAAGACTTACCTCCCGTTTGCACAAATAACAAGGACTGTAATTACGAGCACAGTCTGTGCTTCAAGTACGACCAGTGCGAGTTAGGATGGTGCTACTGCGACGTCGGCTATACCTATTCAACAACGGACAACCCCAAGTGTAACCTAGGTAAGTAACTGTTCCATATATAACACATGTGTTTGAATATGTGTATAAGGTCGTACGCAAACATTCTTTAAACCAGCCGCAGCTATACACAATCATTACACCAGACAAAACAAATTACTTCATGTCAACACAACATTTGTGTAGATCTATCAACGAACTGTGGATTATACTTTAGTTCCTACTTGTATGTTTGCATTGTATTTTACAAGTCACTCCATTTTAGCTGTGTCCCTACAGTAGCAGCAGCAACTTATTATTTACATACTTACACTTTGTATACTTGGTTGATTAGTCTGTTTTAGCAGGTTGGTAACAAGACACCTAAATTTCTTCTTCGATGTACTCAAAGAAGGCATTATTACAATTATGTACATGTACCATGTTGTTGTTGCTGTTTTTGTTGTTGTTATTGTTGTGTTTGTTGTTGTTGAATAAACTTGCATTCATTCAATAACAACTTTGAAAATGATTCACCAATAAACATAGTTTAGCATGATGCAGCTTTGCGCATTACAGATCTACGTCGTTGTGGCTAGTCGATATGTATGTTGTCGTAGCAATCACATACGTTGCAATATTTATGATTCTATCAGTTTATTGCCATAACGTGGTTATCGCCATCACAATGATGATGTTTAAACCCGATTGTTAACCGATTGCGGCGATAGTTTTCATCACTGAGCTTAAATTGGCTAAAGGAAACCTTGGTAGTGTGAAATCAAAAAATCTAATGGCACAGTTGTGACTTGCATTCCACTATAATCGTCATCGATGGTATCAATGTAAGTTCGTAGAACATTAAGTGCTTACGTTCCCTGCCTGCATTCCGCTTTAATCGTTCTTAATGGTGGCGGAGTAGCACAAGCAATCGGGCGCTACATGTCCGATTACGTGCGCGACTCCGTCACCGCGTCGTATAATTCCGTTGCTTGCAATTTCTCCAGTACACTCGGCTGTATGAATAACAACCTTGGTGGATATTTGTGTACGAATTGTCTTCGCGCATTAAGTGCAGCGTGGCTGAATGCTTCGTAGAGAAGTGTAGATGGTGTTCGATTGAGCAGGTCTGCCAGGGAGTAATGTGTAAAGCGCACTGAGCGGTTTTAAGGACTGGATACTGCGCCATTCAAGAACTAACCTTTTTATCTTTACAGTGAGTTGGACCGAGTACGGTCAAGAGTGCTCTGCCGACGAGGAATGTGGTACCGACCTGTTGTGTGTGTCCAATATATGCGGCTGTAGCAGCGATACAAAACACTCGATTTATGACTACTTTGGTAATGCGATTGACATCTGCTATGCCAGGAACGGTTGGTTGACATGTGTTGTCTCGCTCCCCGTAGACTTTCAATTGTTAGAAGTAGACCTGTCGTGCAATAACATCAACATTCAAACTAACATGTAGGCTTACCGGAAGACAAACAAACATTGATTGGTAATACGAATTTCAAGTAGGCAAAGTTGGATAATTATGAATGTGTAGCTACTGTCTGCAAAGTAAAGATATAAGTAAATATATAGTAAGCAACGTCAAGCTCGTTGCGTTGTGTTGAGTAGTCATATGGATGCAACGGTTATACACCTGTAACAGATAAACATAGATTTATCAGAAGCTTTTTGGTTATCTGCATATTAGTACGCTAACGTTGGGAACAGTTAGGGTGTACCTCCTCCCACGCGTCGAGGCCCACTCGGATTTGTTTATGTCCAGTCACGTTCTTGGACCATTGGCCCCTGATCAACACGCTGACGATGTATTTAAACACAAATGTAATTAAAGTTATTTACGTGTAATACCCAATAAGTTTTTCTATCTGTCGAAGAAAGATGGAAGCTGAGCATGTTGAGTGGTTAGAAAATATGGCGCTACTTTGAACTAGCTTAATATCAAACTACTGAAACAATGATAACTAGTTCGCTCTGTTTGTTGCTCTTTAGGTGGAGGTTAGTTATTATTATTATTATTATTACAATTACTATTATTACATACATACACACACACAAACACAAACATACGCACGCACGCACGCACACACGCACACAAACGCACACACACAACACGTAAACACGTCGATAATTGTGTTTTGTAGCTGAAGTGGTTTTGGAGGCGAATGACACATGTTCAACTAACGTCACGGCAATGAAACAATGCGTGCCAGGCCTCACTTGCTGGCGTTGTCCGGAACGGAACCCTAACGAAACCACCATATGTTTATCTCGTAAGTCGTCACCAAACAATTAGATTCACAACCTTCCCGTAAGTTGTCATGAGATCACCATCGCTGTGGTCGTGGTCATTATGTTTATTAACATTAGTTCATCGTCGTCTCCGCCTGTGTGTGTGTGTTTGTGTGTGTGTGTGTGTGTGTGCGTGCGTGCGTGCGTGCGTGCGTGCGTGCATGCGAGCGTGCGTGCGTGTGTGTGCATACATAAAAATGGGAAAGAGCATCGTGATTTCCTAATTTCCATACTGTTCATTTGAATAGCAATTTTTCACGCTGCATATTATCGTCCACATATATAATTTCCGTTGTATTTCAAATATGTATTCCTATGAAATACAATATCATTGATATATCTTTAAATATAGCCCAGATGACAAACGTTTTGCAAGCCAAGGAAACAGGCAATACAACGTGACCTCCTTACATGAGTAATATGTCTTGTTTAAGCGCCTGCGCAATTGGCGACGACAACGACGACGACCAGACACACTACTTTCCCCGTACATACATCGCGTACGTGTGTAATTTTCCTACACATATCTAAAATATAACACTTTTCCCATCCACTTATCACAATAATGAAACTACAACTTTAAATTACAAAGTTATAATTTAACCCAATGTCTTCTATACATGTAGCAGTTGAAGGACGGTAAAGCTGTTCCCTCAATTCGTTTAGTCCTTCGAGAATCCGGTCTTTGACGTCCATACATGTAATGTGTGAATACTTTCATTAAAATCCACGTTCGATTTAATTAAAACAACTTGTGCTGAATTTGATGGCCATATGTTTTTGTGAGAACAAGGCAACGCGACAACAGCAACTCTTAAATACATGAACAATCGTCTCGCGTACGCTCGTGAAGATTCAATTTGTAAGAATCACTTGAATTTATTCTGGGTACATAAATAATAGTTTTTGATGAGTTTACCAAATCAATGTGCAAAACGTTGCACAAAGGAAGTGGCATGTCACAGTGTATATTATGTATGTTTGCTTTTAAGTAAACCTAATTTGTAATATATTCCTTGTGCACGGGCCGAATTCACCCACCGTTGTCCACTGAGTGTCACACCCCTCCATCATGACCTACTGACCTACTGACCTACTGACGTCACGCACAACGAGTGTTGTTTCCTCGTATTGATCTTAACAGTCTGTGATACATATCGCTGTAACTTTGGTTTCAGTCAACGATGAGGTGGAAACTAGCACAAACAAACATGTTAATTCCAATCCTCTTTCACGAATGTCGGGTAAGTATGTCCCTTAAAAGGGTAATATAGTGAAAAGGGAATATTACAATAATACCGTCTTCTAGTAACGAGCACAGTTTCAATTATTTTAGCAACAGAAAGAGGCAAATACCGACAAATGCATCGTAAATTGCAAACATGACAATAACAGCATCCACTTCTCTGCGAAATATGCTTTCTGAAAATGAAGTTTCTTTCGGTAGCAACAACGCGCCACCTTCTGGATAACGTCGAGAATATCTCATAACGCTGATGTCGGTTATGAAACGAAATTACTTTTGTTTGGGGAGGGGGGGTCTGAGACAGTTTCGTGTGGCGTCGAACATCAATATGTTACGCTTCTGACCGACACTGTTAATACATTGGTAGCGTCATATCAATGTTTGCACACTTTCCTCTGAGGGGAGGGGTGGGGGACTGAAGCCAGCTGAAAGTAATTTCGTCCGATATCGGACATAGACATTCTGAGATGATCCGTATTGCCATACGACGAACAGCCAAAGGTAACGGGTTGACCAGGGACACCTGGACACGGCAATAGCCCTTGTGCACCGCGCACGAACACATGTAATCATTATTGAATCTGGTTTTGTTTCAGGCTCCGATCATATGGCGATGATCCCTTGGGTTATTGGATGTATGGCTGTAAGTGCAATTCTCGCTGTTGCGTTCTACTGAGTACATGCGGTTGTTCGGCGTAAACCACTAACAGACGATGACACCCGAACAGAATCGAAAGCAATTCAACGAAGAAGAAGGAAGCATTTAAAGAAAACGGATCAAAGTTGTCGTGGAACTCCCAATGTATTAGGTTTTGTTTGACTAGCAAAGGCGTCTAATAAAATCACAGTATTGATAATAATAATATTTTATAACAGGTTAATAGTTGCGTGGCGTAGCACACACTCATAGATCATGTTGCAGTACACCGACATTAGCCGTGCAGTAGGTACGCGATGTTTACTAAACAGGAAGTCTCCAGGGTTGTAAGGAAGGCGACCATTGGGCACTGAGTCGTATTCTTCATAATCAGGCCAACATTGGATTAAAAAGCTTGAAGTTTTGCAGTAATGGCAGTGGAAGAATTGCAAGAGATACGCATGCCCGTGCATGAGGCAAACCTGCATGAGTACCTACAAACTGGCAATGCAATACCATTCATATTTATATCTTTGTTAGTGTGCAATAATATGTACGGTGTTTCAGGTGTGCATCGTTACGCTAATATTTAACATTAGTCTAATGTTTACTGCAATTTTGTTAAATATTGTCATATCTTTACAGAGACATTTAACATTAGTATGACTATTGTTATTTGGAGGTTATATGTTGGTGAATAAAGTGGCCAGTGGACATTGTTTTTTTTTGTGTGTGTGTGTGTGGTGTGTGTGTGTGTGGTGTGTGTGTGTGTGCGTGTGTGTGTGTGTGTGTATGTGTGTGCGCGCGCGTGTATGCGTGTATGTGCGTGTGCGTGCATATGTGTGTGTGGTGTGTGTGCGCGCGCGTGTGCGTGTATGTGCGTGTGCGTGCGTGTGTGTGGTGTGTGTGTGTCTGGCTGTCTGTCTGTCTGTGTGTGCGCGCGAGAGAGTGCGTGTGCGTGTGCGTGTGCCAAGTAATTCCATGGAATATAATGTTATCTGTGGATACTGTACGCGACGACATATTAAAAAATAAAAAGTTTTATCTTTATATTGGTCCACAATATCTTCCACTTGGAGTCCCACAAAGATCTGATCTTGGTCCTGTTCTGTTTAGCCTATAGTTTACGCAATGAATTGAGCTACGGACTCTCATTCAAGAGCCCCGGGTCCAATCATCTCACAGCCATTTCGAACCTTGGACAAGTTCTTTCACTCTACGTTACTCCAGTTCACTCAATAAGTACCTGGATATGGACAGCGGTGGACATTTGTGTACGAATAGTATTCGCGTAGTAATTACAGCGTGGTTGAATGCTTCCCAGAGAAGACGCGATGGTATTCGAATGAAGGTCTGCCAGGCGGTGAAGTGATAACCGTTTTGAACAGTCCCAAGGACTGAATACCGTGCTGTAAAAGAACATAACTTTACCTTTATATTAGTTGAGTCATTACTAGTCATGCCATCAGTCCTCACTGTTATGCTGATGGCACCCAGGTTCGTACATCATTTTCATCACAAGATGCGCAGGAATATCTACCAATTTTAAATGACTGCCTCACTGACTTCTTGTGATGGATGGAAGCAAGTAAAGCGAAGCTAAATCCAAGTCAAACACAAATAATTATTATTGAAACAAAGCAACAGCGAAACAGGGTTGATACATCACCACCATATACCGTTCATAACAGGTGTTGATACATCACCACCACATACCGTTCATAACAGGTGTTGATACATCACCACCACATACCATTCATAACAGGTGTTGATACATCACCACCACATACCGTTCATAACAGGTGTTGATACATCACCACCACATACCGTTCATAACAGGTGTTGATACATCACCACCACATACCGTTCATAACAGGTGTTGATACATCACCACCACATACCGCTCATAACAGGTGTTGATACATCACCACCACATACCGCTCATAACAGGTGTTGATACATCACCACCACATACCGTTCATAACAGGTGTTGATACATCACCACCACATACCGTTCATAACAGGCGTTGATACATCACCACCACATACCGCTCATAACAGGTGTTGATACATCACCACCACATACCGTTCATAACAGGTGTTGATACATCACCACCACATACCGTTCATAACAGGTGTTGATACATCACCAGCACATACCGTTCATAACAGGCGTTGATACATCACCACCACATACCGCTCATAACAGGTGTTGATACATCACCACCACATACCGTTCATAACAGGTGTTGATACATCACCACCACATACCGTTCATAACAGGTGTTGATACATCACCACCACATATCGCTCATAATAGGTGTTGCCTTTGATAGTCACTTCAGCTTTCATCGGTATATTTATCAGGTATGCAAATCCTGTTTCTACCATATACGTGTTTTCTATCGAACACGGCGTCAATTATTTGTATCTGCTGCTAAACTAATAATATAAATAGCTCTAATTATCAACCGCCTTGACTGTTGCAGCTGACTGTTAAGCAATAGTTATATAAGGTACTTCGCTAAACCACAACATATGCAAAAGTGCCTGGCGCGTATGACTTAGCTAAACTCCGATGTGTATACAACTGTTTATCAAACGTTGTACGTTATTTCTCACCATCACTACCCGTACTTTGACAATTACACCAGCATCTAGTTGTTACCTATCGAGTACAATTTCAGAGAGCCACTAATACGAACCGCGCATTTGGTTAGTGTCCTGCGGTTGTCAAATATCCCATAGGCGCCTCAGATCACCAGTCTCACAACATGTTGTTGTTGTTGTTATTGTTGTTGTTATTATTAGTATTATTGTTGTTGTTGTTGTTGCTGTGCCTTATATGTCGTCGAAATGTTGTCAAAGTTACACTTTGTGTCAATAAGGTTTTTTCCGATATCTAAAATAAGTCGACGAAACAACGTTGGTCGATGACACGAGCGGATACGACAGTAGATGGAGCGTTTTGCTCGGCAAACAGCAGACTATGTACTTGAACTAGATCAAGCATTATGTCCTTTGTGTGTGACTTGCACTGACTACGGACATCCCACCACGGCTGCAATGGTATGAAATGTTTCCTTAAACAAACTAATTCCAATGTGACTTGTTGTAGAAAAATAATATTGCGTTGCACCCAATTGCGACCACGAATCGTAATCGCGTTATCGTAACCAATTCTATGCTGCCCGCTTAGGATTACACAAAAGCTGCCGGAACACGCCAAACATTATGTTCGGGGTATTTAAATGTCCGCCAACGAATATGGTATCAGATTAATGGCATTTTTGCTTCAGATACGGGTAGTGCAATTGTCAGCTGCAACAACGGTACGCGATAGTGGTGTTTTCGTTGAGTTCTTGCTTCGTCCACATCTGTTCCTGTTGGCGATGAAGCCGGAGAGGTCGGTCTGGCCCTTGCACTCGAGGTAGGGCGGCGGGCAGTCGGCTCGGCTCACCCGGGACGACGCTCGGGAGGCGGTCGAGGACGCGACATAAGACCCTGCCACGCTGCCCGAGGTTTGTTCCAGGAGATACGGCTCCAACACGAACACCTGAAACAAACGGGTTTAAACATTCGTGAACACGAACGAACACGTCCTGTTTTGTTGTACGTTGTACAGTTCAACACGAACACCTGAAACAGAAGGGTTTAGATATTCATGAACACGAACGAACATTTCAAACAAACATGGCACTAAAAGTGTTATTCCATTATTATTATTATTATTATTATTACGTTGTATAATTCAACATGAACACATGAACACATGAACACATGAACACATGAACACATGAACACATGAACCGGACGTGTCATTCAGTTGTTGACATGAACGAACACTTCAAATAAGTGTGTTCTCCGTTATGCATTTCAACACAAACACCTGAAACGGACGTGTTAATTCAGTTGTTAACACGAACGAACATTTAATAACAGAATCACCTTGTTTTCTCTCAACCGCGAGAAGCAAAGCCTTTTGGTAAGGCCTACCCCGACTAGAGGACGACGGCGGGTACGGTCCCCGTCAAGTGATGTGTTTAATTTATGTGCAAAACGGTGCATTCTGCACGGACATGTGGGGTTGGATTCATGAATCAGAACGACTGACAAATGTTTATGGATCAATCAATCACGCCTTGTGGTTTGGCCAAAAATTGATCAGGTCAAATCCTGAGTGACCTTACGGCTTCCACCGGCCTGACGTCACAAAAAGTCACGTCGTTCCTCACCTTGTCGGAGGGCAGCAGGTTGACCGACGGGGGCGGGTGTGTCATGACGAACCGTCTGAGTGGGTGTTGGGCGTCCCCTGAAGGGTCCATCACGCGATAGAGTCCCAGACACAGAATGCCGTATCGGTTCAAGGCCTGCACGAAGAGCCGACCGTATCGGTTGTTGTGCTGCAATCATCACAATCAAGATTAATGTCTCATGCATAGTAAGGTGCAATGTTGCACATATGGTGTGCACACCAGCAGCGCCCAGGTTGAACCCTAATTTCCTAGTGTGTGTTGTTTCGTGTTTTCACAAAACAAAATTAGCAAACCAATACAGCACGTACCTGCAAAATAAAGAATATCGTGTCTATGACCATGAAGGAGTAACTAAGGATGTAACCATATGTGGAACAATAGATACATTGATATAGTCGAAGTGAAGACGGTGTATTGTCGAGTATCGATAGTAAATTTAACTATCGATTGTTATCGCCGGTTTAACTATCCATAGTTGGCAAATAGATCAGCGGGGATACTTATGTCACAGAAAAACAATTAAATGTTCGTAAACATGTTTTTTGCAATTATATTTTGCAATGTTTACCGACATTTTGCAATGTTTACCGACAGTCGCTGACCCTACCAGCAACATACAAGGATTCATCGTTTTTTATAACCAACCGCCTCCAAGGCCACACAATGGCGTCACCTTTAACGACTGCATCATGGTTTCAAACTTCTTCACCTAGTTCATAATGCTACACCGATAGTAGCAACAATAATGATACTGCCACAAAAGTACTGCAGTAGCAACACAGCTATCGCAATAAACTGAATCACAGTTTCAGAGAAAAAAAGGTAATTTCGCCTCAGAAAATATGGTTTGCTGTGAGTGGTGGAAATTATCGTAAATAACATTGGACGTGTAAAAGTAGCGTATTTTAATACGTATAGTTTATTTACACGTAATGGATGCTTACAGAAAAATACGTTTAAAAGGAGGTTAGTTTGACCTGTTGCACCAATTGCATGACTCGACCTATATGCTCATGAAAGTCAAACAGTAACTCCGTGTGTAGTAAAAACAATCCCCAATAGCCATCCATAGCAGAAGCTATGCAGGAACAGTTGTACCTCGAGCTGTGCCAGTCTCCCTTCCTCGAGGTCTAACTGCGCCACTCGGCAGCGGTTCCTGGCGGCCGAAACGTCGACGAGCGATTGTTGCCGGGTCAGGCCGAGGCCGTCGGCCAGGATCTGCTCGTACTCAGCCACAGACGCGCCTGTCGTCAACATCCGCACCATCGTCAGCAGGTCCGAGTTGATGTACACCTGCAATACCGGACTGGTTTTAAAGGTAGGCATTCTGTTCCTACATTTCCATTGATTAATTAATAATAATGTTCTTAAGAATATAATAAATATGTTGAATGTGTATCGTTCCCCAAGATGTGGTTAGTAAGTCCGTAACAACCTTCATAATTTGAAAGATACGACCCCGAAGTATGTTCAAAACAAACAATATCGCCGAGGCGGGCTGAGTTATCCGCAGTACCTCTGATGTCCAACAATTTCTAATTTTCCCACGTTCAACACAGTAGATTTTCTGTTACAAATTACTACGCTGGCTGTTTCCGGATAGAGGAAAAGATTGCTTCCCTTTAATGCCTTGTCCGCTGCCACTAACGTTACTAACAGTAACTAGCTTGCATCCACCAGTGGAACCACAATCCAAGGGTAGCAGTTGTCACCATTGCAGTATATTGAATTTATATTCGTTCCCATCACCGATTAATTTCTGCTGTCTCCAATTACGGCATCGCATGCAACGGTTACAAATATATCGCCAATTGGTAGGCCAATAGTTCCAGGAACCAAATGAAAAAAGAAAGGAGAAAGTAGTCCTCGGCGCTTGAGAGAAGATTATACTTACAAAGCTCTAACAATGTTTTCGTTTTAGAAAATTGTCTCTGTACGTTTGCTTTTCCAAAGAAAGACATTTTGTGCCAGAATTTATGTTAAATATACGCCTGAATCTCCAACAAATATTCATAATTTTTTAAGATTGTGTATTCTTATGCACAAGCGAACAGTGACTTCGCCGAACCTACACAACTCATGAGACTGTCTAGCATGCTGACTGCGAATGCGCGACCGGAAGCGTACGTCATCGTGAGGTAGAAAGGCGTGTCGGGGCAGTCGTCGTCATCGTGCTCAAGGAACTCGGCGTTTGATCGCATTTCTGCGTTGACAGAGAGAAGGAGACCGTTGCACTAAGGTAATGAACTACTGACGAAAATCCATCATTGAACACAATCCGTTGTTATATTTAAGGAATTGCATTAAATGCGAAAACCCGCCGCCCTTACACTGGTGACACTAAAAACTAAACTGACGTGGTATTGCGTAATATGCGGTGATGACTGAATAATAAACTGCTATGAATCCATCACTGACAATGCTACTTCTCTCATAAAAACATGATTATTATTATTTTACTGCAAATAAATAGTCTTTATTTCGTACATTAAAATTGCATTTTTACAATTTCAAAAATGTAGATTTATGTAGCGTATTATCAAATTCTTGAAATACAGGAGCACTGGGTACAGCATTGCACCACAAACGCTTGTGGCCAGTCACAGTATAAAGTTTAAATTTTTATTTATTCGAATGATATGATATGATATGATATGATATGATATGATATGATATGATATGATATGATATGATATGATATCATATCATATGATATGATATGATATCATATGATATGATATTTGTGATATGCTACGGACGAAATTAGCATTTTGCCGGCCAACGTTTGTCGAGAAAGAATGTCGTGTCAGAATGGGAGTGAATCTAGATTGTGCAATAGGTCGACGACGGCACATGCACGTACCGAGCAGTGTGATAAATGGCGTCGTTTGGCTTTGGTCTATTTGCATGCTTTTCTTCAGCTCCAGTATGCGATGTTCACTCGATCCTGCAATAAATCGCCCGAGTGTTAGCAGGCAGTAGATAAACCAGATTAAATACTATGGATTTAATTCATTAATTAATGCTTATAAATCTCGACATTTCAGTTTCTTATCAATTCTTCAATTACGTGTAAAATGCAATGTCCTTTAAAGCAATTTCGCAGTTGATCTAAGCATTATTGCTGATTGATCAGTTACATTTCCTAGCTAAAACACCCATCTTCCGTGTGACAATGCATACGCGTCTGGACGCAGTAGACATATTATTGGATCGGGACGCTTGTCAAAGATGACGTAATTTGAAAAGTTTTTCAACTTTTCGCATGTTTTATACGATTGTTGCAAGTTACACAAAACGAGCCCGACTGATTGGTTGGCGGAATATCTAATTTCGAACACACAGTACAAAACCTTAACCGGTAAGAACCCTTAACACACGCAGAAAATTGCAACATCAAACAGTATTAGTTATATAAAATATAACAAATCTAACGCGTTGTTTGAGTATGTTAGCGGTTTCCTCCTAGACGGTTGCCATCCCGGACGCCGTACTTTCAGAGATTCATCTACGACAACCGGCACGGAAATTAACGCTTTTGCTTTTCCAAAAGCTCAAACATAGTTATACAACTAGTGTTGTTTGACAATCGGACAGCTGATTGGTAGACGCTGACCTGGATGTACTTACCCGAGGTCAACATGAGACATCGGTGCAACGCCCGCCCACACATCGCTTTCATGTTGAGGGTGGCCAACACTGCCTCCTTGTCAATGTGATGTTTGTTATCTATTACGATGTGACTTTGGTTCGACAATATCACGCTCATGGCGCTACGGTTAACGTTCACGGCTCGCAGGTCTGCACGCCGCGAGGTGTCGCCCTGATCGAATATGAATACGTTTTACAGTGCTATGTAGTAATTAACTACTGTCGCAAGAAAGTAGAACGTAATCGGATATACACCGTACATAACAGGATCACAAAAATTGTAATAACGGTTGGTAAGTAAGTGCGTGTGCACTCGGGTTTGCCATGTGCCTGTCTGTGTGCATGTGTGTGTTCGTGTGTATATTAATTTAAATGCATGTTTTATGCATCATAAATACAAAAACTATATTATGGAAACCCAAAATGGCAAAGCGTAGATTCTGTATCATCGACTTTTCAAAACGTATCACTGAATTACAACGTAGATATCTTAATTTTTCTCAGCTTTTCGAGACTGATTCTTCGGCAATATCTACGTAATTTGTTTTCAAAGAGTTAAAACGATACTGTTAAAAATATATGCCGCTCTTAGACCGGCTCGGGGCTTAACAAAATATGTCCAAGTTAGTAGGACATGTTTATTATGGGAAAAGATAATCATAATAAACATATGGTCTACCTCGTACACGTAGATGTTGGGGAAATTTGAAATGTCTTCCCACTTCTTGCGCAGGAACTCTACGTCCGTGACAAAGATGACGATGTCCTTCAATTCCTTGTACCGGAAGCTGCTGGCGCGCAGGGGCAGTACAAAGTTCACGAGCTCTACGGGGTGTGCCGCATCGTTCGCAGGGAACACCACGATCACGTGATTGCAGAAGTTGCGTTCTCTTGTCGAAAAGTTGTCCTGTAGTGAAGAATATTAATTATGTCAGGGATGCTTACCGGAATCGGTACAGAAATAGGCACCACTCAACATACGGTTACTCTTTGATGGAGCTATTTTAAGCTTTGTTACATAATGGACTAGTAATAGAAAAACTGTGCCGGTGGCGTGTTGTCATTTGAGGTTTCAAATTATAATTGCATACATTGGTTATGGGATAGCGTGAACATTAAGCTGAAAACAACTGTGAAGTAATCCAACCTAAATATATTACCTCGTTTATAGATTTACACCAAAACCCGCGAACTTGTTATCAACAACCCATAAATTAACAATGCATGCTGATTCGAAAACATTCAACAATTACAGTTATATGTATGCATGCAATTTTGCCTAAACTGCACATCTGTTTATCTAACCAGGCTCTCTCATATATTATCAGGGCACCCTTTTAATCATGCCATTTTGCGTCAGTCTGTGGCCGCTTTAGAGGAGTTCTGAATCATGCCATCTTGTGTCAATTACTTGGATGGCCGCTTTAGAATAGTTCGACTGTATTCTGCCCAACATCATGACGACGACTTGAGATGGGATACGCACCAAGAGACAATCGTCGAGTTTCCTCGAGGGACACCAGTGAAACATGCCACTTCCCTCCAACATGTCCCGGGAGGGAGTCTCATCCGCCAGCGGGGTCGACCTGTCGAAACACAGAATTATACCGTATGTTTTGTTGACTTTTTTTATACAATTGCTTTGTTCCCAATGTGTTTGCATGTGTGTGTTTATTTGTGTGTGTGTGTGTGTGCGTGCGTGCGTGCATGCGTGTGCGTGTACGAGCGTGTGTGTGCGTGCGTGAGAGAGTGCGTGCGAGCGTGTTTTCGAGCGATCGAGTGAGTGGATGAAATTATATCGTCGTAACATATATAGTGTGAATTAATTGTAAGCATCCATTTTTAAAGAAATTATAAATGTGAGTCGTCTCATATATGCTGGAAACTTTTGTTGTTCGGTGTAAGGTTGTAAATTACCGATACTAATTTGCATTGTGGGTTTTACTCTAAATTATATAATACATGTAATAATTCTTACACGGCATCATCGGATGACGTCATTTGTGTCTCCGTCAATCCCGGTTCATCTTCGTTTGAATTGATATCTGTAAATTAATAAAATCACCCGTCTGTGTATAATTACCAGAATATGTAGTTGTCACGTGTTAATTGAACTATTTTCAATTAACTATATCAAATATGACGATAGCAATAACAGCTTAACCATTACGTTTGCATTTTGTAAATACGAACATAATTATTAAATTATATAATGTATTGCAGTCAAAAAACAAATGCATTTTTCTAAATAAAAACGAAATTATATCTGCGTTGAATTTAAGTTTTTCCATATCTGGCAAAAGAACACTGAACGTGTTTCACCTTGCCCTGTGAGCGGGTGGCTGGTACTTCAACTAATTCGTGCATCCGTTTCGCTCGCTCTGCAAACATGGTAGCAGTCGCGGCTGCGGAAGTCTCAGCAGAACCTCAGATTCTGAAGCCACTGACATCACTACAACCGTTACGTCGACGCTACCAACACCACCACTACCGTCATCACCGCAACTGTTACTGCCACCAACTTAATCAATCTATACACCTGCATCAAACATTGTCAGTAAAATCTGGATCATCAACATTCCACTAACAACAACACCTATATGCCCACGACCACGACCACGACCACCACATCCACTTCCATCGTCACTATTACCACCACCACCACCGCCACCGTCACCACCACCACCACCTCCACTATAATAAACGCCGCCACCGACAGTGCACTTAACCGCATTGTATAAAGTGGTGATGACGTTTTAAATCCCTTGTATTAGGCCCTACTGACTTAATTAACCGAAACAGCACACGCAACAAAGGTATGTGCACTGTACATATTATTCATACGAATTCTTCGTGTGAATAATTAAACTTGGTGTGATAGTTGATACAGTTGGGAAATAAAATGTCATTGACTAACCAGATTTGGTCTGCATCTCGTTGTCCTTCGTGATGTATGACACAAATCCTTCGAATGAGGCGACCCTGACAATGACGAAGGGAAAGCGTGGAATACTTGTTTTAATATTGCTTACGATTGTTGCCACATGGTGAAAAAGACGTGGTTCATAAACACGAGAAACGGAAATATTGCTTATACATAATACTGTATATTCACCTCGACCAATACCATAGCCTGCGCGCTACACGCTACACGCTACACGTTACACGCTACACACCTATATGTGATATGGGTCAATTATTTATGCTAATGAGATGTTATAGGTTCTAGTTCCTGGTAATACACTCGCCCAATCGTGTCGTGCAAATAGGTACAAGTAGACAAGTACAACATAAACTCCGACACACAACGCAAGGCATAACGGAAGGAAGCTAGCAAAACGCATCATTTGATTGTGTTACTAAGATGATGGTCAGCTCAACAGAACGATTATACCAAGGGAAGTAAAATTCACAAACACATGCATACATACATACGCACGTAAACACACGCGCACACACACACGCGCGCGCGCGGGCGCACTCCCTCCCTCTCCCTCTCCCTCTCCCTCTCCCTCTCCCTCTCCCTCTCCCTCTCCCTGTCCCCGCCCCACACACACTGCTTTGCTCTACTGTGACACCGTCTCATTCACCTTGCCACCTGCTGTGACGATTGCGCGATGAAGAAACCGACGTCGCCAGATTTGATGACGACGTTGTTGCCTGGATTCACTTTCATGTGCGTCTTGCGTTTGTCACAAACGTTGACAGCCATGAGCAGAACATCGTGTTGGAGGTAGCAGAGTCTGAAATGTCAGTCAGAATATCCGTTATACAAAAAATAGATAAGCGAGCAAAAAATGAACAACATGAAGCACGTCCAAAAACGCTTTTTTGAACGATTTCTATTAATAATAATAATACTGTTTTTATTTCAGACAAAAGTCCATGTGTACATACAATACAAGTAAATAAAAAAAAAGTAAATAGCTAGTACCATTGCAGTTCGCCCAATCCAGCGATCTTGATATCGTTTGAAAGTTTACGATTTCTGCTATTCAACTATATAACTGGTTTCCTTATAATCGTTTCCGGTGTCTTAGACACTGCGAGCGATGTTGGTTCGTCGACACAGTTCACCAATCTACCGATTGAGGCATCATTATCTCATTTCATGCTATAAGCTCCACTCACTTTTAAACGGCGGCTAAACTGGCATATTCGAAGTAGGCGTGATGTCACAATCACGTATATCAACCAACGCAACGAATTTCGACCATTAGTCTCCGCTGCCGGAGACGTATTCATTAGTGTAGTCAATGTCAATACAGTGACTAATTATTGCAGTGATGTAAAACAATTTACGACCGACAGCATGAAGATGATTGACTGGATAACTTACTCTGCCGCCTGGCTGAAAGTCAAGTCATAAAATGATTTGGAAAAAGTCTCTGAGTAGATTTCGTTGGATGCGCCGTATTGGTAGTCGTCGCGCCAGGAATTAAACTTCTCCGGCTGAAAATGTAAGCACACCCTTGACATCATCAAATGTTAATGATTACTACTAATCAAAACAAAAGGTACTTTCTACATTTACAAAAAGGACATAAAATAACTTCATCTTTCTACAATAATTGTATTTCGTTTCATAGTTGCTTAGATTGTTTAAATTGCACTGGTAGTCCTTCGTGTATCATAAAAAGGACAGTTCTTATTTTGAATTAAACATCTCTTTAAAACTGTCCATCCCCAAGTACAATGTCATAGTTTCCAGTTCAACTGATTTGAACCAAAGTAGACGATAACACCCCACATTATGTCCTTAGACGAAGAACAAACGTACGAGATATAACAAGATATAATATCATGAAAACAACATGGCGACTGACAGATCACGTAACCGTTATGCATGGGAACTGTTGGAGCACTAGGATAACTGGATGGCACGTCAGAACAGAGCAAGAGGCAGACATCAGAGACGATAGCACGATAGATTTACCAATTAGTAGAGAACTACATCCGGCACTGAGTGGACAAGGTTTAAGTGAAAGGCCTAGCGGATGACTACATCCTGCAGTGGATGAACAAGTTCTACGTGAAAGGTCTAATAGATGACTACATCCTGCAGTGGGTGGACAAGGTCTACGTGAAAGGTCTAATAGATGACTACATCCTGCAGTGGGTGGACTAGGTCTAAGAGAAAGGCTTAGCGGTTGACCATATCCTGCAGTGGATGAACAAGGTCTAAGTGAAAGGCCTAGCGGATGACTACATCCTGCAGTGGGTGGGCAAGGTCTAAGTGAAAGGTCTAGCGGATGACTACATCCTGCAGTGGGTGGACAAGATCTAAGTGAAAGGCCTAGCGGATGACTACATCTTGCAGTGGATGAACAAGGTGTAGGTGAAAGGCCTAGCGGATGACTACATCCTGCAGTGGGTGGACAAGGTCTAAGTGAAAGGATTAGCGGATGACTACATCCTGCAATGGATGAACAAGATCTACGTGAAAGGTCTAATAGATGGCTACATCCTGCAGTGGGTGGACAAGGTCTAAGAGAAAGGCTTAGCGGTTGACTATATCCTGCAGTGGATGAACAAGGTATAAGTGAAAGGCCTAGCGGTTGACTACATCTTGCAGTGGGTGGACAAGCTCTAAGTGAAAGGCCTAGCGGATGACTACATCCTGCAGTGGGTGGACAAGATCTAAGTGAAAGGCCTAGCGGATGACTACATCCTGCAGTGGATGAACAAGGTCTAAGTGAAAGGCCTAGCGGATGACTACATCCTGCAGTGGATGAACAAGTTCTACGTGATAGGTCTAATAGATGACTACATCCTGCAGTGGGTGGACAAGGTCTAAGTGAAAGGCCTAGCGGATGACTACTTCCTGCAGTGGATGAACAAGGTCTAAGTGAAAGGCCTAGCGGATGACTACATCTTGCAGTGGGTGGACAAGGTCTAAGTGAAAGGCGTAGCGGATGACTACATCCTGCAGTGGGTGGGCAAGGTCTAAGTGAAAGGCCTAGCGGATGACTACATCTTGCAGTGGGTGGACAAGGTCTACGTGAAAGGTCTAATAGATGACTACATCCTGCAGTGGGTAGACTAGGTCTAAGAGAAAGGCTTAGCGGTTGACCATATCCTGCAGTGGATGAACAAGGTCTAAGTGAAAGGCCTAGCGGATGACTACATCCTGCAGTGGGTGGGCAAGGTCTAAGTGAAAGGTCTAGCGGATGACTACATCCTGCAGTGGGTGGACAAGATCTAAGTGAAAGGCCTAGCGGATGACTACATCTTGCAGTGGATGAACAAGGTGTAAGTGAAAGGCCTAGCGGATGACTACATCCTGCAGTGGGTGGACAAGGTCTAAGTGAAAGGATTAGCGGATGACTACACCCTGCAATGGATGAACAAGATCTACGTGAAAGGTCTAATAGATGGCTACATCCTGCAGTCTAAGTGAAAGGACTAGCGGATGGTTGCATCCTACTTGGCGTAAGGTGCAGCAGTACATGACTATATATATATATATATATATATATATATATATATATATATATATATATATATATATATATATATATATATACACGAATATTCACGTATTCGACTCACCAGTGACGACCTCATGGTGAAGAGGTTAGAGAGAAGTGTGGCGAAGCCTGGGGCGAGGCAGTTCTGTGCAAGGATGGCCAGACTCAACTCGGAGATGCAGATGATGCTGTCGCCGTGGTCTCGGTCCCAATTCCAGCCCGGGATGTGCAGCAGGTAACGCTGTCGGTCGGATGGACGTATATATACTATGAGCAGCATTGGTCACAGAAAATAGGGACGATTCACGGAGGTAATATCGAAAGAAACCCATAAACAAGCTAGTAGGGATATAATTAAACTGTTTCCAAAACGTATCTTAGTTGATGAAACAGCTAAATTGATTACTGGTTGATAGTACCAGAAAACAGGAGATTGAGAGAAACAAAATATAACTGTATTAATATATTGAATGAGTATGACGATATTGGCTACACTTGTTCTTCGAACTTAAGGAAAGTATAGTATAATTAGAAGGCACAGCCTAGCAAAGGACTGTGTATATTGGATATGAGAACATTCTTATTCTCAGTGAGGACAACAAATTATTTTATTAATGATATATCTACGTATTGTGTAAGAGGTACCAGTTGGAATAAGATTGACAATAAGGGCATAACATCAATATCCGTTTGCCATCAGAAACTTGCTACGTTTAATTGCAATGCTGTTCAATCTTAGACTTCGGGAAATGAATTAAAACCCATTTGACCACGGCCAGTGAAATTGGCATGTATCCCTGTTCCCCAGGCTGCTGGTATAAATTTAACCAATATTAATGGGTACCAGCAGAGTTTAAGCTTTGTTACCAAAACTGTACCGCTTTCTGCAATGGCACAGATCGCCTCCATTTGTTCACTTCTGCTGTTGGCACAGATCGCCTCCATTTGTATACTTCTGCTGTTGTGCATTAGCGATTACTATTATCCTGCTTTTGTGTGCTTGTTTCTTTGTCTTATATATGGAGAATTACCCTTGGAATCACTGGTCTGACCATACACTCAGCATCCCTCGTTACTGATGACATAGTCAGCTTGTATGCCAGCCAGGGTATTACTTTTCACAACACGTATTTCTGTAGATGAATGATAATATTAGACCGTGACACTGGCGGCCTTACACTAGGAGCGTGAGAAGAACAACACACACAGCAGCTGTTTACGGGTCTCAAGCACGTGTGTGTACCCTTTTGCACAGGCAAAACGTTGCCTGCCACCTGTTTTGGCTTACTTTCCCTCGACAGCCATTACCAACATCGGCGCACAAAACGGTTTTGAACTTTTACAAATTCCTGAAGTGATACTAGAGTGGAGAGTTGTTGTCTAAGTAAAGTACGACGAAACCACGCGTTGATTGTGTGTGTCTATACTATCACCCCAATGCTTGCACTGCATGCGTTGATTGTGTGTCTGTACTATCACCCCAATGCATGCACTGTATGCGTTGATTGTGTGTCTGTACTATGACCCCAATGCATGCACTGCATGCGTTGATTGTGTCTGTACTATCACCCCAATACTTGCACTGCATGCGTTGATTGTGTGCCTGTGCTATCACCCTAATGCGTACACTGCACAAACATTTTGTACAGTTACAAATTACAACTGTTACATTTTTATATAGGCACTTTACTGGTAGAATTTGAATACGTATTTTCACAGGTAAACTGTTGCAAGTTGCACCTTGCAATATATCTCCGAAGTGGTGCAATTTGTGTCGATTATTGCAAGTTGTGCCAATACAAATTGTCTTTACACTGGTATTTGAACCGTTGCAATTTAACGGTTGCAAGTTGCACTGGGAGAGATAGCCTTATAGTCACATTATGTGTTGGTTTGCGCCCTGACTGGCCAAGTCGTGCTTTGTTCGTGGCTTCCGTTCCGAGCTGTATAAACCATACGTTTTGTTTCGCTTCTTCCCACTTTTCAAAAGCAAGCCATATTTTGTTTCCCGCCCGTCTGTCCAAGCCAAGCCACATTTCGGTTCACGCCCATCTGTCCTATGCAAGCTTTGTATTGGTTCCCGTCCACCTGTACAAGCGAAGCCTTGTTTAGTTCCCGCCCACCTGCCTACGCCATTCCGTGTTTGGATTTGCCTACGGCCTGTCCATGCGACACATAGTTTTTGGTTTGCATCCTAAATGTCCATGCCATACCTTAGCAAGATTTGAAATTGCGTCGTCTAAGCCATCCTATTATTGACTCATATCTCAGAAGGCCGATATAAATAATGCTACATTCTCAGTTGTCAGATGACGGTTGGTTCTGGGTCGCAATTTTAACAAATCTTAATAAATAATGTAGTTTGCTGTTTGTCAATACAACACTAAGCCTTATGTCGTCACGTGCCCTCTCTCCCTAAGCGTTACCTTGGTGTGATACCGTCGAAGTTGGACAATGACGCGAATGTGTGGTCGGTAGTTCTTGACCGCTATGACCCGCATCAGTGTCTCGGCGTCCGCCTCGTCCGGATCACTGGCCTTCCTGTTGGCCAGGATCACACACGCGTCGGCGTGGGCTAGCTGCCAACGGCAAACAGCGTCGGTAAAGACAACGGATTACCAGGAGAGTACAACGATGTTCATTGGTTAATTGACTTATCCATCACGTGACCCGCCACGTACTGGGCCCATCAACTGGATAAATTGTGCTTTTCATGTAATTAAATTGTTCAAACTCTCTTAGTTGTTTGCTCATAAAATACAACTAAATTAGCTGTTTACTAAAAAATAGTCAGATTGAATATATTTTGGCAATTCTCGGTAGCACGTGTACCTTGACGTCCTGTAAAGATGCCGAATCCATCGCAGATCCTTCGATGAATGTGATTTCGTTGCAATTTCTACGGAAAAACGCTTCCAACTCCAAATTAGGCGTGTTGCTGAAAATGGGATGCAAATATTTATTAAAAAGTCTTTATTGTGTACATAGTTATGTGTGCACGCGTGCGCATGCGTACGTGTAACTATTCTGGAAACAATTGCAACTAAAATGAAAGGATTGAGTGCCAAAACGTATCTGTCTTACCTGCCAAGAAAGACAACGTGCGTATCGCGAGTCTTTGCCTTGGTGTCTGCGTGCACGAAGTTCCTGAGGAATGGCGTCACCGACTCGTACGTGATGTGACCGCACACCACGATGTGTCTAGAAAACGTAAGTTCGTATATAGCGCGGTATCTGCTCAATGTGATTTATATTTAACCTCTTGCAGGCATTTTCATTCACACACCATCTCGACTTTCTCTGGGAGGATAGTCATATACACCCACCAGTGTTTATGGATAGGTACTTATTTATATAACATAATAAACTGACGCATTGTGGTCTGAAAGAAATTGCCACAGCTTCGCGAAGGCAGTGGGAGGGTTCGTAAGAGGGTTCTCTCCTTTGGCAGTCCGATCTTGTATCTACTTCGCTACCGCGTCATACTCTAAAGACCGGGATACACTGGTCAGGCCGGACCAGAGCTGACCACATCAGACTTCTCCTGAGTGCATAATATCAAAAATAGATAAGCGAGCGAAAAATGAACAACTGAAAACACGTCCCAAAATGGTGTTCTGATAGTCATTTCTTAATCAAACTATAAACGGACATACAACGGTGCTGGTTCCGGTGTTATACACTGGGAACGATGTTGTTTCGTCGACACAGTTCACCAATCTACCGATTGAGGCACCACTATCTGATTTCATGGTATAAGCTCCACCCACTTTCAAACGACTGCTAAAATGACATACGCGAAGTAGGCATGACGTCACAATCACATATATCAACCAACCAACGCAATGAATTTTGACCCGTTGGGTGTGACGTCACGCCGAGCTTATAACATGAAATCAAGAAATGGTGAGGTGCGCATGTTTGAATATATGCAACTGAGGAAAACAACGCCGCAATCGGAAGATTATTGTACTGAGTACCCGCCGCCAACATCGTTCGGAACTGTACAGAACACTGAAAACGACACGATTGTAGGTCCGTTTATAGGTATTCTATGAACGGTTACCGGGAAATATAAATGACGCTAGAATAATAAAAAGTGTATCCTTTCAAATGATACCAAAATCGTCTGGACAAGACGAGCCATGAGGGTGCTAGTGACCGTAGAATTTCATGTTTTGGACGTGTTCCGAGTTGTTCATTTTTCGCTCGTTTATCTATTTTTGATAATATCCACTACACCGATCGACATCGCCTGCACTATAGGGTACGCCGCTATGACGTCATAATCACGTTAACATTAAAACTTTCCACCACGTCAGTTGCAGTCGGGGCTAGTCGGTGTCGGTGTCGGTCTGACGTATTCGAAAGTGTTCAAGTTTACTTGATTATAACGCCACGCCGGCTTCCAGATAATAGCGCAGTCGGTGTCAGCCGATGTAGTGGCTACACTGATATGGTCTGGTGTCGTCTGGTCTGGTCTGGTCTGGTCGGGCGAATAATATCAGTGTGCCCGGCCTTTAAAGAGACAACCGACGAACGCATCCTCGAATGCAGACGTACCCGAAATCCAATACCACAAAGAAAACATAACCGTAATCATAAAGTGTGAACAAAGATAGCATAAACTAGCTGAGCTCTTTTATATTGCTATTTCTCCGCATCAAAACCATTCTCTGTACATTTCTGGTTGTTGCTAAAACAACAATTTCTGCAAAAAACTCCATAACTTAGTACTCATTACTGTGTGTACTAATGACAAATTGCATATATTACTCACTTTTTGCCGTAGGTTCGTTTGTAAGGTTTGGCGTACTTGCTGCTACTCGCCATGGCCGATACAAGTTCCGGAATGACGGAAGCAAACTTCGCCTGTAGCGACATATGACATAGCATTGAGTGGAAACATGGATATATGCTGACTACGTGGATACTGCTTTGAATGTGTATATATTTTCAAAACATCGTTGTAAAACTCTTCTTCGATGTTTCAACATTACGATAACTGTTGTATATTCACATTGGATTTTCGTCAATAATTTTAACATAGAGCCAAAACAAATGTTCATGTTAATAAGATCTTACCACGAGTAAGTGAAACAAGTTAGTTCATGTCATATTAAAAAAGTATGTAAACATGTTATTTCGTATAACGACAAATTATAACTGTACAAAAACGTGCATAAAATACAGTCGAACCACGCATCATGGGCACCTCCGTGGTATAGCCACCTAGCAATTAAGGCCGCCCTAGGACAGTCCCAAATTATTTCCATAACAGTAAAGTGTAGAAACGTCGTTCAATTAATAAGGTCACCTCGCTATTCAGGTCACTTTCGCCCAGCCCCGAGGCTGACCTTAATAATGAGATTCTACTGTGTACGAACAACGGGTATATGAAGATATTTACAATTGTTCCCATGATGAAGAGGATAATGAAAGCCCGACTGATGTTCGTCTGCGGGGAGATGTCTCCGTAGCCGACCGTGGACATGGTGATGAGGAGCCAGTACACGCATTCCCAGTACGTCAGGTACTGGGCCTTGTTGTCGTCATCGTCAGTGAACGGGTCTCCGTTGTTCTCCGTCTAAACACGCAATGGCGGCTATATTTAATTCACGTAGCCACCCGTTGCCTAGCAACAAGGTCCACCAAGCTTTCAAAATGGCTCACGCTTATATGATTTTTGTATGGCATTCTGAAGGCAAAACGTATTAACCGAGAACTGTATGCGGGAAAGAAATAAGTAGACCTAGTAATGTAATGGACATGTGTAACAAGAGTTGATGATAAGGCAAACTAGGTCACACAAATAATTTGTATTGTGACGTCAGTGTCTGTATACGTCAGTTATACTACAGAAACCACACCACAACATAGATCATAATGGCGACCATCCTTGTGCTTCTAGGAATCCTAAAAACACGTTTTCATAAAAAGAACTGTGGCTGTCATGATAGTCACGTGTTTCACTACACTCATACACCTACCACTAGTGTCAGTTTGTATGCGTTCAACTATTGTAACTAACTACGAAACAACATTACTAAAAGAGACAACATGTATAAATATTGCTTTGCATGTGTTATACCGAGGCCCCCTCCTTGTCATCATCACTACTGCTACTTAAACAATTGCACTGACTTCCCGCTATCTGTCGAGTCAAGTAGTTCCTCGGGTCTTTCAACTATTCTCGCACAGCTCAGACCATCTATCTCACAACAACATTTTGTTCCTAAACAATCCAGTTTTCTCTGTCGTAGCACTCAAAATCTGAAATTCACTTCAAAGCAATTTGAAACTACAGCTGCTTTTCATAAAAAAAACTTTTAAAATGTTTGTTTTCAAAATTGCTATCAATCACTTTTATGAAGACCTTTTCGCGTCCTTGTTAGTTTTACCATGTCGGCTTTGAGAGCTTCTAGGCCGCTGCTCATGTTGACGGTGTTAAGTTTCTTGGTGCCGGTTTGAGTGGATCCAGAGGTGCCTGGTTGTTATAGTTTGCTGGGAAAATAAGCTCCTTTTGATTGCTGCACTGTGGGAACGTGCACACAACAATAAATAACGGCTTTCTGTAGTCATCGCCCAAACAAACTATAGTTGGTCGAAGGCATATCTTACGTGTTCGAAATTTGTGGGTTAAGTGCTTAGGCTAGACTGTCTGGGTTCGATTCCATCCATTGCTTGGTGTATGGCGGGGGAAGAAAAATATGGATAAAACATCACAAACTACAGAGAGAAGGATAAGTTATCCCAAAACATGGTTCTTTGGGTTAGCTGTTATAAATCAGGGGCAGTACTACGTGACGTGGAAATTCACTCACCAGGTGAACGAAGCCAGCGGAACAGAACCACACGCCGACCAGCAAGGTGACAACATGCACAAAGCGAATGTGGCGGTTCGACTTGATGACGTGTGTCAGTTGCAGGATGTCGGTCACCTGCAGAATGTGCAGGAGTCGCAGGAAACGAACACCTGTCAACGACACGATGGCGTCATGCGTATGCATATTGCTATGTTACCGTGTGCCTTAGCCAATGTAACGTGTATCGTGGTTACCGTGTGCTACACAATATGCATGCGTCTTTGTGCAATGTAAAACACGAGTAATATTTCGTACGCTGTCTTTTTGTAGAGCTAATTAATCGACCCCAACCAGCTCTTCGATAATGTTAAGTTAAACCAAAACAAATGCAAATGAATCTTGTTAGAAGTATCCAAAGACCGTCGTGAATCCGGGACTTAAGGATCGAACGTTGCCAGAGGAAACATTAATGTATAGTAGTTCATTTAGTTCATTAGTTTTTGAGTTTGGTCTGACCTGTTTATCGGACGTAATAAAGTACAACCTAAACATAGCGAGATGAATTCCGCTAAATCGTAGACCATTAAGTTAAGAATACTTGCTATGATAACAAACTGCCTGTCACTCACTGCCTAACAGTGATATGTGTGAAACATAATGTACACGTATACGCACTCGTGTATGTACGTCATACATAAACACGCACACGCACACGCGCACGCGCACGCGCACGCACACACGTTTGGCAAGTCCAATTACACATTGATAGGCATACGTGACATCCTTACATGCACATTAACGTAAAGGTCCCAGTGTGGCCCATGCAGTGGCCCATATATAAGACAAACGTTAGCTGAACATAGTTGCTAACTTAACACGTCAAAACATTCCTAGTGAAGAAAAAAAACGAAACACGCAAAACCAGAAAGAATATTAAAAGTGCATGCTCTCTTGGTCAACGAACAACAACTGCCTCGAACTAGAAACACCAACATGCAAGATAGTTCTGTGAGAATCGAGGGTCATGCAACAAAACATGGTGTTAAGTAAAGTGGCGCAGCCATTCACGAT